>QOCX01004809.1:0-13963 GCA_005959815.1 Sarcophaga bullata | reverse complement strand
CAGGCACAAGGAAAAGTGATATTAAGGTGACCATATTATTGTAGAAAAAGAAAAATGCTGGATTTACTACAACTATCATGGCTTTTATGCGGGGGTGTCTATGAAAATTTAAAGCGGATATCCTGGGTTATGCAAAGAATACATGGACCCTAGATAAGGCCTTAATATCATGGAAAAGGTCATTGTTACTTCTCCTATGAAATCTTGTAATAAGCAACCCGTTTAGTTGTTTTTGTTATTAAAGGCCTATTAATTGGGTTACAAAATTGCACACAACCATCCTGCAATTCCATGAAACTGGCCACCTCTGCATCTCTTTAGCAGAATACAATAAAATCCCACAGCATCTTTTTAAAAAAAAAAAAAAAAAAAAAAAAAAAAAAAAAACTTGTTCTCCTAGTCATCATTTTTGGGCAAATTTTTACCCGATATTTAGTTGGGTATGCAAAGCTGTATCGAAAAAAGTTAAGCAAACAAATTAAAAGAAAACAATCACCTTCCCTTAACCCTCTTCCCCCTCACTTTTTTGTCATTCATACCATTTTCTTTGTTTCGAATTTCCATCACAAAATTATTGTATAGTTTTAGGTGCAGATTGGTATTGGAGGTGTTTTGCTAGCAACTTACTTTTATAAGCCAAACAAAAGCATCATCATTGGAATAATAAAAGACAAAACGAAGGCTTAAAGTGTGTGTGTGTGTGTGTTTATAAATTTAAAATAATTTTTTGTTGCATACATTTAGGGGGCATATGTGAACAAGTATATTTTTATAGTATACCTCAAGGCTAAAATAAATATTTTCTTGGGCATTTTGTTTCTTGGCTTTTTGTTGTTAAAAAGGAAATCAGAATTAATTTTTTGAAATTAATTTCAAATAAATTTTCCTTATTTTTCAAATAATAGCGACAGCCTAAAGCGAAAAGTCATATATAAAGTGATACAAAGTTGCCAGAATTTGAGGAATTGGCAAAGGAAAATGCAACAATTTTAGGAAGTATTTTCTGAAGTAATTACAGATGAATGGTTTGTTAAAGTTAGCTTTGGCAGGCCTATTTATCTATATTCCTCCATGTGTCAATGTTTTTGTGTAACTTAATTTGTTGCACTGTGTTGAATGCAATGATTATTAAATTATTCTGTGTGAATGTACGCCTGTGGTAAATAAAGAAACAAATTTTGTTTGCTTTTCAGTTTAAAATTTGATTTTGAAAATCAATAAACCACAGGACATTTAAATGCTTTGCTTGATTTAATACTAAATGCAATGCCCTACTTACGATGTAATAGGTTTTTTAACCTGTGTGCAACCAATAAGAGAGAATGTATAGTCTGTATAGTCCTAGACGTTGTCTTGACTTCCTACAAACTATGGGATTAAGTTGAAGCTAAGATCCGTATCACTTGAAGTAATTTAAAGGGCAATCGATTGGCCTCACATTAGACATGAGCGTGGCTACATCATTGACGAAGACGGCTACTGCTGCTATATCAGTCCTATTTTAACAACATATTTGGGACTACCTTAATGTCATTAATTGGTGTGCCTTTTGGAAAATCAAAAGAAATTCGACTGAGAATTTCATCGGCTAGTGCATGAGGAAAAACTGTCTCTAGGCAGGTTATTCGTTATCCTTTTTGGTCCCTTAAATCAGAAACTTTAATAAATACAAAGGCAAAGCACTGGTTCCACATGTCACTACACACAATAGGCTATTAGGTTCCTTAACTTTGCATTTAACATCATCAGTTCCATTAAATCCCCTTTAAATGCCTTTAAAATGGCAATTAAATCCGCCATCATTTATATTCAGATTGCTTGTAACCGTAATTAATTGTAAAATCCAGCAGCAACAACAATAACAAGATCTCAAAAAAGAAATGAAAAGAAAAACATTTTTTTATTTTAATTTTAAAAAACTATTTGGCCTCACAAATGCATTTCACTTGACAGGTGTCATCATTAATTTGCCTGTCATACGTAGTATGAAATGGTTTTTACGGCATTGCAATAGGGAATGTTTTCGGTCCTTTACGGTTATTGTTGTTGTTATATATGTATGTATACAGTGGCGACCTTGATTAGTTTTGCATTACAAATACCATGAACAAATGTACATGAACATACACTTACACACCTATACCTATACACATATTCATACACGTTTTCAAATAAATATTGGCCTTGTTATTGAATTTCTAAGCAATTTCAAGCCATCGGTGTAATTAAAATCCACATGACAGGACAGAGAAATGCAGTTAGAGATGGTTTTGGTTATATGCCTGTCACATTGCCATATGAGGGCTAGATTGATGGTGCGACTGGAAACCATTTGTTCATTAATTTCATGAAATATTTGATGAAAAAACGTTTTTTTTTTTGGCTGCAGAAAGGTAACAAGAGAAATATTTTGTTAGGCTTTCTAACGTATATATATGAGTTAGGGAAATGCAGCAGAGAATATAAAATGTTAAACCATAAAAAAAAAAAAAAATGATAACAACAAAGTAAAATATAGTGCACATGAAAATGTACTAGCCACAGTGGAAATTGAGCTTCACAAAAAGTTTCGTTGAAACAGGATTACGAACTAGTTTCTCACACCACTGTATGTTGTGTGTGTTAATTAATACGTGAGGGTGGAATCTAGTTCCAAGTCGACTCCGAACGACACGTTTTTGAGAAACTTCTCATGACAATTTATTTTACTCTCAGAATGTTTGCAAATATTTGCTGAGGGCAAGAAACTGTTGTCTGACCTGGGTTGAACCCAGACTACCTTCTTACCACCTACTAGACTACGGCGACGTACATTTCTCAAGTTTATTCTGATCAGAGTTAATACTGCAAAATCAATTGAATCATTGTGATACGCTTGAGTGCCTTGGTAGATAATGTCAGTCTTCCAACAGGGACCTTCGAACTTTAACAGTGTCCTCGCAACTGGTGTACATTTTTCAAACCACATCTGCCAATACTATCCATAAGGCCCGCTTATCATAAAGATCCAGCTTTGTTTGTCTCTCCGCAACTGGGTCCATTTTTCATATTACTTTTGACTATCGGTATCGGGTCGTTCATTAAGTTCTTAATATCTTTACATGTGCAAAAGCATTGAAATTTTTTATTCGTTTGAAAGAGCTGTTGATGCCATTATGCGCGAAATCTAAAGTCGTTCAAATGTCCGCCACAGCTACTCTGGGTGGAGCGCTTCCGAAATGTCAAATTTCCAATGATTCTAGATAATGTTAGCTTTGAGAGCCGCTATAATTTGTGGCTTACTCGCATGCACCTGTGACTTAAGAAAACTTCATAAGAAATTGTCTAACAAGGTCCAATTGATCTGAACTGACCACGCTCTTAAATCTCTTGTACAGAATATCCAAAGTGGCATGAGCCACAAGTACAAATCATCCAATTTAGGCCAAAAGACTTACAGCACTCGGCATTGACAATAATGGCTAGGCCAAAATCATCATTCTGGAAAAAATATGAACTGATGACGATGCCAGCCTAAAATCATCACCACTCTTGGATCTCATGTGAATGGGTATCATTCCAAAATCAACAATTTTGTTGTTCATGTATCGATTCCAACAGAAGTGAGTCGCCTCATCGCTGAACATGGAAATTCAGGTCAAATTTCTGAAAATGGAAAATTGTGGTATCACAATCGGCCACACTTGGCCTAAGTGTGCCTATACCCTTGAGTTGATCAAAAGAGTTCTATCCCCGGTTTTTGGTTTCTAAACCTTATCACACTACCTTCTTACTTACCTTTTGTTCTATGCTCAAGCCTTTTCAAATGAATATTCATTACCAAAAAAAAAAAAATTGTTTCTATTTTTATTTAAAATTTATTTTTTATAGTTTTTAAAACACTTTATTGTTGTTGTTGTTGGTGTTTGTTGTTTTATTTTTGTTTCAATTTTTTTTTCATTTGTTATTCCAGAGGAGTAGGGACTTACGTGAGAAGTGTGAAAGTGATGCATGAATGGAGTGAAGTGTTGTGAAGTAGGGCAGTGTTGAGTGTAATGTAAATAATAATAAAATTTTGTTGGTTGTGTTGTTGTTTGTTCTATTTTCAATTTTATTTGCAAAATACGTGTAACAAATTTCAAACACAGACACAAAATTTTTTTTTTAGTTTTTGTTGTGTTTCTTAATTGATATGAATTGAATAAAATTTCAAAATGTTTTTGTTTTGTTTTGTTGTTTTTTTTGTTTCTTATTTTTGTATTAATTTTTTTTTTAATAAAAATAAGAATACTTTTGTTTTATTTATTTTTATAAATAAAATAACAATACAAATACAAATAACCACTTAAACTTACAGTGTGTGTGGTCACATATATTGGTAGATTGTGTTTTTGGGGTTGAAGTTGCCTGCGTGATTATGTGATATAAAAGTGAAAATAACAGTTAATTATTAACCAAAAAAGTTAGTTTTTTTGTTTGTTTTTTTTTCTTTAACAAAAAATTTTTTTTATATTTTTTTTTAATTAAAAAATTTAAATTTTTTTTTAAATTTACATAAAATTATAATATTTTTATTTTTTTTTTATAACTATTTATTAACATAAAATACATTTAATTAATTAATGGCAAGTGTATGTTTAATTTATTTTATTTATTTTTTTTTAATTTTTTTAATTAAATTTTAATTTTTATTTTTTTAACTATTTTTCTTCTTACTATTGTCTTGTTTATTAAATTCACATTCTTAAAATTATGTAAAAATTTTTTCTAATTAATTTTTTAATTTCTATTTTTTTCTATTTATTTAATTGTTTGTTCTATTTTCCAAGCCTTAAAATTTCTTGTGAATTAATTTAAGCAAAATAATAATATTTCTCTATTAAAATTTTTAATTAATTTTTTTTTATTTTCAAGTTTTGGCTAAAAATTTTTAAAAATTTTTTTCTAATACTAAAAATGTTTAATTAATCGCTTTTTTTTGTTTTTTTTTTTTTTTTTTTTGTAATTAATTATTGGCATAATAATTAATGCAGGAATTATTTCTTCTTCTTTAAAATAGACAATTTAGGAAAAAAAAGGTATTTAATTTTTTAGTTATTCAGATGCAAATTTTAATAGTCGCAAAAGAATTAACAGTATCATTGCACACCATAAACAAATACAGTCATAAATAGGAATTATGACTTTCATTTCATTTCATATTTTGCACTTGAAAACGCGTACAAGCTGTACTTACGCTTTACAAAATTAAGTCAATAAGCCGGCGACTTTTTAGACTTTCTGTCTGTTGACTAACAAAGCAAAAATGCCCCTGTAACAGGGCACTTAGCAGTAGGTTTGCTTCTGTCTCTTACACTAATCAACAAGACCACTATCAGGTTAACTTCTATCTAAAAACTTAGAAAAATACGTTATTTAGGTTGTGTTTTGACAGCCATTTAAGCACAAGCTATCTCACCTGATTTAAAGAGAATGAAAAATAGAAAACTTTTCTCTACTCGAGGCTAGAAGGGGTCCAACATACATAGGTATGCTCTTATACGCCTTATTGTTCCTGGCGAACTTAAGGTTCGAATATTAGCAAGTATAACTCTTTTGGTTAAACGCAGAAATTTCTGCCTGAAATGTTGTGTTCTGGTGGTTCGTTAACCTCATTGCTGGAAATGTACCACATTGACTTTAAGAAATTCCTATTCTGAACAGGCATTCTTTGAGTCTGCACAACCCAATGAAAAAGACATGTGACTATACACAGGCTGTTTCTGGATACTCTAACGCAAAGTTATAAATTCTCTCAAATCTTTCAAATCTTAAGAAAGTCTTCGTCTCTCCCTATTGTGTTTTTATTGCCAAATCACTCTTCTTATACAATAAAAAGCTTCTGTCTCTTTCACCTATTGAGCTTGCATGCCTGCCCCAGACAATCGCATACTAATCTCGAATCAAACCTATAGCAGCCAAGGGCTCGGATGGCGGACTAACTGTCACATAGTATTGTTATATCCCGTAGTTTGTACCTATCAACCAAGTTCAACTTTCAGTTGCAAGATACCCGCATGTTTCAACATGGATTGACTGACACAAATCCACTTCCTAAGCTTCCACGTGTGTGACGATTGCTATTAATGGATGCCCGATAGGGTAACCATCAGCTAAGGATGGCATAAGTGGTTATTTGGCTTTATGATCAGGATCAGGAGTATCTTATTTATCTGGCGAACATTTGGATAAATAAGTCTTATTTGCATATTGCCAATACGTGGGACAACTCACAGCATTTCATAATGGAACTTACGATAATAATAATAATTGTTGGCAACATGGTGAATGTTACAAAGAAGTTTCACGTGACACTCAAATATGACTTGTGCATACGATGTAACAATAAGCTGCGTAAGCTCTTCAACGACATGCACTTTATTCAGTGCATTAACAACCAACACCTACGCTAACTGGATCATGTCCTACGGCTATAAAAGGATATAATGGCGAGATGAGAATCGACGGACATCAGCATAGAACATGACCTTGGTGACATCAGAAGGACCAAGTTGATGAAGTCATGTTATGCCTGGTATGACAAACTGATATAGCTTTTGGTGTGAAAATTGATTCTTCTTTTGCCTGCCATTAAATTAAATTTTTTTGCGTTGTTTTTGTTGTATGGGCTTAGAAATATTTTAGAATTTTAGGTTTTTAAAACACACACACACACATACCGCTTTATTGTTATTTTAATCTTAACGTAGAGCAAAGTTTCTTTTTCTTTCTTCTCCTTAATACACTGAGAAAATTAATTAATTAAACTAAAAATAACAAAAGAAAATTTAATTTTACACAAAACTTTGTTTTAAGGTAACATTTGTGTTTTTTTTTTTATAATTTAATTTCATAAACCATTTTATTTTAATTAATTTTCTTTAACAAAAAAAATTTTTACCTTAAAAAAAAATTTCATTGTCAGCTTTAGGATTTATTCGTTTTTATTTATTTTTTTTAATTCTTATTTTCTTTTTTTTTAAATAAACCAAAAACAGAAAAGAGTAAAAGGAAACACAATAATTTAATTAAATTTTATACAAATGAAAATGGTTTTTTTTTTTTTTTTTTGCAAAATAATCGAACGATTTCAGCTGAATTGAGTTGAGTTAAGTTGAGTGAAATTGATGGCTGATTGAAATGGAATTTAAATGAATTTTTACAGTAAGCTGGTGAAAATTATAGATCCATTATAATAACAAAAACATAAAATGCTTATTCAAAATGTAAATAGGCTGTCCTTATTAATTATTACCAACACTGTTTCATAATTTAAAAAATAATTTTTTTTTTATAAAACAAATTTCATTCCATTTCGATTGTTTTGTTTTTTTCTAGACATTACTGTCTAAATAATTATTTTTAGTGTATTTCTTTTGCTAAATCATGATGAATATGGTGTTGAGAATGGCAATGATTAAAATCGATGATGTTGCTGCTGTTATTGCTGCAGGTATGTTGAGTAGAGTAGAGTAGTGTCTAGTATGGAATGCCTTACAATTTCTATGATTAATGTTTGTTTATATTGTTATTGTAAATGTTTAAGTTCATTGTTGTTGTTATTTAGTAAATTGTTAAAAAGTAGAACTTCTCCCTTTTTCTTCTTCTTTCTTTTTTTGTTTATAAATACTAAGATTTATAGGTGGCCCTTTACTATTATTAGAGCAAAAATGAATTTAAAATCAGGAAAATTCAAAAAAAAAATTCAAAAAACATTTAAATTGAGGAGAGAGGCATGAAAAATTATTGGTATAGTTAGACTACCTCAATCACTGTAACACATACATATAACGCTCACTTTTTAGACAGTGTTTCTTTTATAATACAAGGCCTTTCGTACGTAGTCGACGTTAAATTGTAGTTTCCGCCACTCTTGTATAAAACTTAACACACATTACATGGGTAGCTTCAGAAGCTAGGTTGTTGTCCTGGCTAAAAGGATTTAATGATCAATTAAGTAAGTATGAACGCCCCTTGTTAAAAATGAACGTTCCAGATTAGAAATTCAAGCAGATAAAACGGGTCCGATGACATGGTCTTCACTGGATATTCAGGCTTTCACTGAGAATAAGTTAAGTTGTGGTACTTTCTCTGATAAGCTTGGATGATAAGGATCGGATGTTTTAAGCCAAGTTAATGGTCATAAATCATGCTGGATCAGGAACTGATTTTGAGTAAGAGCTCTCCAACTACTAGCAATTCTATCTATCCTCTCTGATACCGAAGAACAATCGAAACTCTTTCGGGTGCAATCTTTCGACCTGAATTGATTGGTATGCGACTCTGTAACTGTCAATTTCGGCTGTTTTGTTAATCAAATATGAGTTTCCAATTGTGCAGCCATAGGCACACTCACAAATATAAACATGTCCCTTATCTCTATCGCACTGATGAAGAATCGTTACAATCATTACAATGCTTCGGTGAGGATTACGAGCTAGTTTCTCATACCACTTATTTTGTTTGTGTTAATTGTATACTTAAGGGGTGGGACCTACAGTTTTAAGTCAACCCCGAACGACAGATTTTTTTTTTTTGAGAAACTTTTCATGGCAATTTTATTTACTCTCAGATTTATTGCCAGAAATCTGCTGAGAGGAAGTCGCCTAGGAAATATTTTTTTCATATTGTGTTATGCTGAAGATGTTTGACCGGGGGTTTTAAACGAGGTCTCATGTCTGCTAGACTACGGCTGCTTCAAAAGAGTATCGTCCACTTTATAATCAATTTCTGTCTTTGTATTGGCTCAATGCAGGCTTCTCTCATTTGGCTCACGCTTTTGTTTACCAAATATATAAACTTTCAGGCTGGTTTTCAATATGATTTTGACACACTAATTGTCAATATCGAATCAATTAGGACTTGTTAGTTAGGGCTTGTCAATTAGCTCACTCCGTGTTGTATCACAATGAAACGATTTGCATGCGCCTGTGAGCTTCAAGTCTGTCATTGTATTGAAATCTATAATGAAATCGTTACAGAGTTTCCGTTAGACGAAAATCACACAAACAAATCCACAAAAGGAAATATAAAATAAGAATTTGTTTTAAAGTTTAATGGAAATATTCCTTGCAGCCCCCCCTCTCCCCAATATATTTTTTGATTTTTATTTTTTTTTTTTCAGAATTTCTTGTGTTTTAATTTATTAATTAATTAAGTTGTTTTGTTTTTGTAATTATTTTGATGAAAATTATTTATTATTTGTATACAATTTTATTTGAATTATTTTCTTCCTCTTTTTTTTTTTAACTCAACATTTTCAATAATTTTCTGCATAAATGTGTCACATGTTTCAATTACCATTGTGGATGTATTTGTTTTTGTTTTTTTATTTAATATTTATTTTATTTATTTTGTTTTTAATTATTTTATAATTAATAAGTATTTGTTTTTAATATATGCTTTGTTTAATTTAATTATTTTTTCTTATGTTTGTTTTTTTTTTCCATAACAATACGTTAACCATCGTTTACAGAGAGATTTTAACCCTACTTTTTTTGCTTTTAAAGTGTTAACGTATTTCGCTTTAATTTATTTAATTTATGTTAATTTTTTCGTTTTATTCTTTTTGTTATTGTGCATCGTGAAGTATGATAAAAGTTAGGGCTGGTTCATGAAGTGTTTTTTTTTTGTGGTTAAGCTTCATAAAAATGT
This sequence comes from Sarcophaga bullata, assembly GCA_005959815.1. Lineage (NCBI taxonomy): Eukaryota > Metazoa > Arthropoda > Insecta > Diptera > Sarcophagidae > Sarcophaga > Sarcophaga bullata. Next base: position 4,291 of record QOCX01004809.1, on the reverse strand, counting down.
TAACGTATGACGGCTACGGATGTAGTCATTATGCATGTATGTTTATATATATATGCTATATGTATATGTATATGTATGTATGTATGTATGATTATATTTAACGTATATGATAGACCGGGTTTAATACATGGAAAGATATTTGAAAACCAAAATTTTTTTATTTGTTTGTTTTACAATGAAATATCCAACCATGTATGTCCCTTTGTTTTTATATATATACGAGGGCGGTTTCAAAATTAATTTATCTCAAGACAACAAAGTGGAAAAAACAATTTCCTGCTAAAACAGTGAACGTATCAAAGAAACAAAGAGAATTTTAATCAATTCGTTGGCAAATTTTGAAACTGCCCTTGTAGTTGTGATAAATCGTATATGATATAATGCCTTAAATTTTATTGCGATTAAAAAAAAAAGAAAAATTAAAAAAAAAAATTTAATTAAAAAATAATTCAAAAATTAATTGTTAATTTGTTATAATGTATTATCACACCAATACTTAATTATTTTCTTAAGTAAACCATACAAATAGCATTTACTTACCATAGACTACAGTGTTTGGCATGTGAAATTATTACATTTAAATTCCCAAAAATTCTTAAACTTTTTAAACAAAATTTTACTTTACTAAAAAAAACAACAACAATTGATTCAATTAGCAACCAGGCTAAAAACTTTAGAAATATTTTTTATTTTTTAATTAAATATTAAAAATTTTTACAATTAATGCTTGACAAGGAGGCACAAAACCTAACCTTAGAAATTCAAAAAAAAAAATAATAATAAAACAAATATTTATTTAAAAAAGAATGTATTTTTATTATTAAAATATTTAAAAATAATAAATTGTTATAAACAAAAGCAATAAAAATTAAAGCGGATAAAAAAAAATATAAAAAATAATAATAAGATATTAAATAAAAATACTTTAAAAATAATTATACCCTTCTCATCTTTTAAGTAAGATACATAAAAATAATAATAAAAAATAATATAAAAAAAGGTAATGAAAAGAATAAAAAAATTTAAAAATAATAAAAAAATAATAAAAAAAAATGGGAAAAATAATTCAATAGTAGAATGCAAAATGATACCAAAGGGAAAAAAGGTTAAAACTGCATGGCCACACATCAAATTAACGTATAAAATTCATACATACATACATTATTGGCCATTACAACCCTTCAGTCAGGATTACGGCCTAGCTTCTCACACCACTTATGTTGTGTGTGCTAATTTTATACATGAGTGGCGGGACCTACAGTTTAAAGTCGACTCCGAACGACAGATTTTTTTGAGAAACTTTTCATGGCAATTTTATTTACTCTCAGAGTTTTTGCCAGAAATCTGCTGAGAGGAAGTCGCCGAAGAAATATTTTTTTCATATTTCGTTTTTGATGTCTGACCGGGGATTCGAACCCTGGCCTTTCGTCTAATAAGCCAACACACTACTTACTAGACTACGGCGTATAAAATTCACTATTTTGAATACTCTTGCATATACACTAAGCGTTAAAAAGAAACCGTACAATAAAAAATATTGTTTTTTAAATTGTTTCATTGCCAGTTTGTAAAATTGAAACAAAAAAAAATTAACAAAAAAATTTCGAAATATTGTCTCCTTAAGTGATAAAAGTTAAGCTTGATGATTGTTAGAATTGTATCCTTAGTGTACAGTTTCTTTTCATGCTCACTATAGCCTTAGGTGAGTTAGAAGAATATAAAAATTCTTTTGATTTTTATTGTTAGCACTGAAGAACTCATATGTTTTCTGTTTCTTTGCAATTGCCATAAAATGAGGTTTAAAGGTATAAGTTTTGTATACAAAATAAGTATTATTAACGCATACGTAAATCTGATCAAACAAATTTTAAACAAATAAATTTGATGTGTCGCCATGCAGCTTAAGCCGAATGGCTTCAAACGTTCGTCTATTAGTGTGGAAAAATCTTAATTTTCTTTGTAAACAAACGCTCGTTTTAAACCCTTCGCAATACAGAATAGCATATAAATGCTTAAAACCGTTGATTTTTTGTATTTTTTAACAACATTTAAGTGCCTATTCTACGGTCATCTGCAAATACTACCTGTTGATAAATAATCCATTTGATGTTAAAGGACATAATTCGTGTTTGCAAACTTGACCTGTAGAATATCAAAAGTTTTTGATATTTGGCCGATTAGTGTTAAAGCACATTCTCTCATCAGAAAATGTTCACAGGCAAAGTTCGATCGTGTATTAGGCACGATATTTTCAAATTGAAATTCGAAAATTCGTATTCTTCTTTTCAAATTCACATAAAAATTCGATTCTCAAGAAAAGTTGTCCTTTTCGAACGAATTCAATTCGAAGTGTCTTGTTAATAAAAAAAAATAATTTTTTCTGGCGACAATTTGTACAAATGTATTGTTAACGCTTGCTGACGCTAATGGAGTTCAAACGTATTTTTTTAAGAGAAATTTTTTAAATTAAAAATAAAAATTGGTTAAAAATCGTTTCAAGTTCTAAGATTTTTGGAAAAAAATAAAAAAGTATTTTTTAAGAAATTTTTTAAATTAAAAAAAATTTCTTAAAAAATTTTTTTCAAGTAAAAAAAATTTTAAGAAATTTTTTTCAATTAAAAAGTATTTTTTAAGAAATTTTTTTAAATTAAAAAAAAAAATTTTCAATTAAAAAGTATTTTTTAAGTAATTTTTTCAATTAAAAAAGTATTTTTTTAAGAAATTTTTTCAATTAAAAAAAATTTTTTAAGAAATTTTTTTCAATTAAAAGTATTTTTTTAAGAAATTTTTTTAAATAAAAAAAATTTTTTAAGAATTTTTTCAATTAAAAAAGTATTTTTTTAAGAAATTTTTTTAAATTAAAAAAAATTTTTTTCAATTAAAAAAGTATTTTTTAAGTAATTTTTTCAATTAAAAAAGTATTTGTTTAAGAAATTTTTTTAAATTTAAAAAAAATTTTTTTTAAGAAATTTTTTAAATTAAAAAAAAAAAAATATTTCTTTTAAGAGAAGACTTTAAAAATTTTTGAGCATATTTTTTTTTTCTTTCTTTGGAAAAGAGGAGGAGCTGCTGTTTTTCTATGACTAAAATTGAGATTTTTGTTTTTTTTTTTTATTTTTTCTTGTAAAACATTTATTCAAATTGGGTTTCGTTTTTTTTTTTTTAACTATTTCGTAAATTGTTTTGTAATTTGTTTTTTTTTTTTGCTTTTTTTATTATTTTAAGTGCTAAATTTGGTTTTTTTTTTATTATTTATAATTGTTGTTGTTACTCTAATATTATTTGTTTGTTTATATTGTTGTTGTTATTAGTTTGAATAATTTACTGCTAAAGACATAAACTATTGTTATAGAGGAGGAAGGAGGGAGGAGAGTGTTTGTTTATTATTTTTTAGATTGTAAAGTTTAATTTGTTAAATTTTTTCTTTTTATTTCTTCACTTCACCTTCCTCATAAACATACTTTAGTTAACGGAATCTTCATTGAATATTGAATCACTTTGTTTTCTTCTGTTTTCTTTGTTTAAATTGTAAAAAAAAACTTGTTTTTGTTTTTTGTTTTTCCTCTAAAAATATATTCCCCCCTTGGGGCAGAGGGGGTGTCAGTTTTATTGTTTAACCCTTTTCCTTATACAATAGACGTGTAATGGTTTGATGTTGTTGCTGTTGTTGTTGATGATTGGAATTGTAATTCTGAATTTGTTGTGTTTGTTGTTGTTGTTGTTGTTGTTGTTGTTGTAAATTTCATGTGATACTTGCAAAAATCGGTAGTCATATGTCTGGGGTCATGATGTTTCCTGTATTATGTTGCGATTGTTGTGCGCTGCTGCTGCCACTGTTGTTGTTGTTGTTGTTTGTAGTTTCTGTAATAATTGTTGTTGCTGTTATAGTATTGTTGTCATTTTGTAAATTTGTATCGGTAACAACAATTGTTATTGTTTGTTCCTGGCGTTTGTTGTTGCTATTTGTTTGCACTTGTTCGATTGTCTTGTTATTCAATGTTTGTTGTTGATGTTGTTGGTGTTGCTGATGTTGCTGTTGCTGTTGCTATGTTGTATGTTATTGTGATTCTGTAATTCATCATTCAATTGCCTACGAATTTCAGCATCAATGGCTTCAGCATCCTCTGGATAGCGTTCTGAACAGAATATGGCGCCATCTTTTAATAACTTTAACAGGTTAATTCTGTCCTCGGCGGTTCGCTTTGCAGACAATGGTCTAAAGGTAGCGGTTAAAAGCCGGCCAATATAAACAAAAGAGAAAGATAGAACGAGATAGAAAGAGAGAGAGAGA
>QOCX01004808.1:0-11959 GCA_005959815.1 Sarcophaga bullata | reverse complement strand
CTAAGAGGAAACTTACGAAGGGCATACGTACGATACAGGCATAGCATGTCTAAGGATTCTGTAACACAAACTAAACAATGAAGTATAAAGGAATCGGTTCGTAGCACGACAGAGTGGTATGTATATCTCCTTACTATACGTAGCGACCTGGGCTGAGCATCTCCGTCTTTCATCACAGAAGTGGATCCGGGCATGAACAATACTGACAATATACTCATATTCTGATCAGCACCTTCATTATTCTCCCCTGCTTAGGAGAGCAATACAGGCAGGCACATAATCCCTAATCCCGCTGGCAGCAACAATATTGTTGTTATCACTACCCACACTTAATTTTAAATCGTAAGCAAGCGTTACTTCTTCCTTTTTTCTTTTTATAGGCCTCAAGTTGAAAGTCAGTTTTAATCTGTTTTATTGGAATTCTTTGCTGTTCATCTGCCATCCATTCTCGCCCTTCTTCTTTTATGATCTCAAAAGATGCCATAAAAACTGTTGGCATTGTTGCTTTTGTTTGTGTATTTAAAGTGTCATTTATGATGCATGAAAATGCTGAAATTATCGCAACGCTTGCAGAGCAACACAGTCAAACATACAATAATTTAAATGAATTACGGTAAAAGAGGCGCGTTATTAATTCAAATGTTAATGAAACGGAAATTTAAATTTTTTTATTCATTTTTTATTTACAACAACATCAACGCAATGAAATAACGCGCTCTTAACGGCAGGTGCTTGATAAGCATTTCCCTATTAACACAGTTTCCTGTTGTTACCCCATATAAGGCCTCAAATTTACTATACGCATATCTCTAACAATGAGCCGCCTTAATCCTGTTTTAGTTTTAAATGAACTTCAAGAAGAGCTTTAAAGACCTATCGTAAAGTTAAAAGTCGCACATATGTCCAAGAAGGCAGTGTGTGGCCTTTGTTAGAGGAGAAGTCCCAGTTTCCAAATTGCAGCTCAAGAAATCTCGAATAACATCGAAATAAAAAAATCTTTCGATGACGTACCTAGTCGTTCTGGCCAAATAACTTTCTGCAGGACAATATATAATCGCATGAAATAGTCTTCAATAAACTATTTTTCGAAGTTGACTTCAAACTGTTGGATGCAACAAGGTCAGTTTGAGAAGCTAAGGCAAAGCAAAGCATTTCCACTGCATTTCTATGCTGTTGGCTGCTGATTTTCTGTCTTCCAATGTAAGAAAAAGGATGACAACTCATAACGATTTTATAAACAATCAAGTGTTTGCTTCTGGAATACATTAACAATGCATAGGTTCCACTTTAGTATTGTGAAAATTTATTGTCATCGAATCAAACTCTTTTCTGAACAAGTGCCCTAAAGTCTAAAGTGCTTCTGGAATGCTTTAACACTGCACAGGTTGCAAGTTTCATCAATCAACATATTGTGCTCGAATCGAACTCCTATTAGAACATGTTGCGTTTGAAGTCTAAAGTTCAGATTCGTATGTTTGTGTTCTGATGATTAATTGTCATCAGACGGAATCAACATATTGAGTTCGAATCGAACTCCTATCTGCCCTTGAAGTCTAAAGTATTTCTGGAATGCATTAATAATGCACAAGTTCGGATATTTGTGTACGAATGATTTATTGTTATCAGATGGAATCAACATATTGAGTTCGAATCGAACTGCTTTCTAAACAAATGTGCTTCAAGTCCATAGTACCCGATCAAAAGACCACTTACCGATTGATCTCCTTACTAAACAAATGCCCTTCAATCTAAAGTGCTTCTCTAATACACTAATGTTCCTGCACAGGTTCCACGTTTGTGTTCTGATGATTAATTGTCATCAGACGGAAACAACATATTGAGTTCGAATCGAACTCCTATCTGAACAAGAGCGCTTGAAGTATAAAGTGCTTCTAGAATACATTAACACCACACAGATTCGGATGTTCGTATTCTGATGACTAATTGTCATCAGACGGAATCAACATATTGTGCTCGAATCGATTCCCTTTCAGAACAAGGGCCCTTGAAGTCTAAAGTGCTTCTGCAGTGCATTAACACAACACAGGTTGCAAGTTTAGATTCGAAAGATTTATTATCGTCATGACGAAAGTAACATATTGAGTTCGAATCGAACTTTTTTCTAAAACGAGTGCGCTTCAAGTCTACAGTGCCCGACAGTTATATACACGACACAATCTCTTCGAATCATAATTTCTCATTGACCCTTAATTGGATCCTTTGTGACAATTTCTTTTTCTATTCAAACATTTCCATGGGTATTTGGAACATTTCTGTGTGCAGACGAATCCTGGGCAAATTTCTACTAAAATTTCTGCACACAAAATTATGCTAATACACGACACAATCTCTTCGAATCATAATTTCTCATTGACCTTAAATTGGATCCTTTGTGACAATTTTCTTTTTCTATTCAAACATTTCCATGGGTATTTGGACCATTTCTGTGTGCAGACGATCCTGGGCAAATTTCTACTAAAATTTCTGCACACAAAATAATGCAAATATGCCTAAAAAACCTCTACAAAATCTTTCGACATGCACCCGCTTGGTTGCATTCTTGCAATTACAATCGAAAAAACTCTTCGTTTTGCAAATAATTTTCGATTGCATATGGAAATTCTTCAAAATCATTACAGAACCTTAGATAAAATGAAGCTGCATTTCAACAGAGAGAAAAAATATTTCTCTTCTAATGTGAAATTGTAATGTCAGCTACATAAGTGACCTTGAAATATCCTTTAGAAAACAAAAAAAAATAAAGAAACACAAATAGAATGAAAATTAGAATAAATGCGTTGAATAACGAATAAATTCTTCTTAATACGAGTGTGTAGACCTTAAATGTAAAATATTGTTTGTTTTTACTCACATACATACATACATACATACATACATACATAAGTATGTACGTTCATAAAAATAGAAATAAATGAGGAAAAAGACAGAAAGATAGAGAGAGAGAGAGAGCGTGTAGTAAGAGGAAGTACTCATAGATTTCTTTATAGCATATACACACACAAAATTACACACACAAACACTCTTATATGCAGACAAGTTGCCAGCAACATCATACAACGCATAACGAGTTTACATAAAAAATAAAAATATCAGAGAGGAGAGTAAAATTCTTTTCTCTTCTTTACACACTACTTCCTGCTCTTTACTTTTTTACTTGTCATTTTTATTGTTGCTTCTTCCGTCCGCTTATCTTTTCTTTGTCTAAACTACACTACAGTTGTTGCAGCAATATTGAGTTTGTAGCCATGTTTGTGAAGCAGTGCCCTTTTAAAGTGTCTTTTAACTCAGTACCCCATTATGGAATAGGTCCAATTAAGATCTCAAGTGGCTAACCCACTGCTGCTCTATGTAAGGCTCACCTATAAAGAAAGGAATCCTGAAATCTGCAGCAATATTGTCAAGTTTGGTTTTGGTTTACAAACAAGTATCATCGAACCGCAAACATCTGAATGCAACTCAACTACTATTTTGAGTTACGTCAGGAAGTACCCTTGGGTCAATACATGATATACCATAAATATTGTCTTAAAACCAATTGCCAGAGATATTACGGAGGTTGATTTTTAAGGACTGGAAAGTCTCAAAAAAATAATATTAACTGCCTCCTAACATTGTCGCAACTTTCGACAATGATCCATTAAACCATTGATTGTGACTTGCATATTGCACCGGATAAGCACACTCTTCTGTATTCTCAGAGAATATACGAATATAATCGCATAGCTAGGCTGATATGAACACCATTTCTGGCAACACTGACGGAAACTAACCCAATCTGTCATGTTTGATCTCCAATTGATCAGTACCCAGCAAGTAGTTTGTGACCTCTACTGTGACCTTAAAGCAAACTCGAGTGCCAGATATGATGATCGAGCTAGGAAAGATAGGATTCAAATGCTCTTCATCTGCAATTTGCGAGCAGGGCAACTCATTCGCCCGCATATTACCACAGAAGCCACAGATATTGCTTCCGATGCTGGATAGCGAGCAGGACACCCCATTCGCCCGCATATTACCACAGAAGCCACAGATACTGCTTCCGATGCTGAATAGCGGGCAGGACAACTCATTCGCCCGCATATTACCACACAATCCTACTACTTCCGAGATTGGATAGTGGGCAGGACAACACATTCGCCCGCATATTATCACAAAAATTTTAGTTGCCTGGAACCCACTAATGCGTTATCCCGGAGGCAATCATTCCTACATCCTATCACCAACCGAGAGTCAGTGAAATGCAATCGAAAGGCAAGAGGAACTTCTTACAAATGTGCTCAAACTGAGATAGTAGTGAACATGCATGCCTCCTTATTGTCCAAGACACTTGCCCTCAACCAAATAAATACGGAACTCAAAGCCACAACTTATTATCCATTTCGAGTTTGATGAGGTTTTTTTCCTCGAACCTATTGTCGAAACGAAGTGTGGAAATACAGCAATTGATTGTAGAAAGTAGAGCGTAGGGAAGAATCCTAGCATTACCATATGATGTTGCCAGAGTAAACAAATCGATTGGAAGTACATGCGGCAGCTAATGAGAGCCGCAGAAGAGAATCCGTGCATCAAGTCAATACATTCAACACAAGCCATTTTGATGCTTCTTCATGAGAAAAAGTTGCTTTAGGGTGTGTAGTTTTGATGTTTCTTCTTTAGAAAAGCTTTCTCTAGGGCTTGCAATTTACATATCTTAGCAGGCAGCTAGTGTTGTAGAAAGGAATTATTATGACATGGCCTTAAAGGCGAATACCCCTTTATTCCCTGTCCTAGTGTAGGAAAATCCAAAAATCACAGGCCGAAAGAGTTCTTTTAAAATGTGAATAAAAATAGGAAAACAGCCCCAAAACAATGAACCTACGTGCTAAAACTAGATAATAAAACTCCAATTTATTGAATTCATTGAAGTGATCGGCAATATCGTATGTCAGTTTCTGACATGTCGCGGTGATTACAGAAGATAATCCATCGCTTAACATGTATATTCATACTCATAGAGTATGATAAGATGTTGGAAGCTTTATAGTCCGGACCTGGAAGAAGTATTAAGAAGAATGTGTACACCAACACCAACAACAACAACAACAATAATGTCAATAAAAAAAAAAACGTTTTTATGAAAGAACATTTAACGAGAGGGGATATGCATGCAAACAATGCATTCAATGCGATAAAAAAAAGATAGGAAGAGGAAGAATAAGAATAAGACAACGAAGTAGAAGTAGAAGAAGCGATAAAATGTCAGAAATACAAAAACAACAATAGAAGAGATAAAAAATAGTAAGAAAATAATAGAAACTCAGCAGCAAGAAAACCAAAAAGGATTTCATTTTTTTTATTCACAACACTATCCTCAAGTGTTGTTGTTGTTGTTGCTGTTGTTATTATTGTAGTGCAAATTAAACGTTTACGAGAATTCCAATTTTCATTTTCTTTAAAATTCTTTTTTCTTTGTCATTTTTCTTCTTCGAAGAAACGCTTTGCAGATTTAAGTGCAGTTGTGTGTGTCATTTTCAAATACGTTTTTAATTCTATTGTTTGTCCTTATAAAAACAAATGCTGTGTGTCTGTTAATATGTTTGAGTGTTGCTAGTTAAGCGTTGGTAGCTAGGAGAAGCAAATCATTTAAATTTTCTTAATATTTCAGGTGGCCGAGGCAGAGACGAATTACAGTGTCATACATATTCTCTCTCATAACTACTGAACACTTGAGTTATGCAGAGGATATTGTCGAATACAAAGCTAGTTCTTGCCTCCTTTGCAGCCTAGTTACAACGAATTGCGTAACAGATTTTAACAGCGGGCTCAACAAAGCCTCACAGGGGTATTCCGACAACCACAAATGTTCAGGCGTATTAAACTTGTAACATTCTCAGCTGTTGCAAGACAATAAGATCACCAGTTCGGATATCTGGAACTTAGCCAACTTGGAAACCATAAGGAACCATAAGTAAAACGTAGAGAATGCTGGATAATCAGAAATCAGTTTTTAGATCTAAAGTACCACAAATATAGCGATAAAGTGGCATATCAGGCTTAAGAAAAAATATTTGGTGGCATAATTTGCTTTAAAAGCTATGACAGCCCAAGCTTACGAATGGAAATGCAAAACTAACAGCAGCTTTGTGAAATCCATATGCTCTCAAGAGGGATAATGAAACAAAATAAGAACCTACATCAGCATTAGGTATGTACGCTTAATTTAATTTAAGGACACACACGTAAGTATTGTATTGTAGTCACCATAGTCTAGTAGGTAGTGTGATATTAGACACGAACCCGTGGTTTAAATCTCTGCTTAAAAATCCGGAATCAATGCCCTGCACTGCAGGAGAGACGTCACCGATTTTTTTGGGCGACAGAATGTTTGAAGATCTGAGCATGGGAACTGGTCGGGGTGATTTAACCCCACCACAAACGGATCATGACAAGGGGACTTATCTTACAGTAGATAAAACAAGGGCCTATATGACCAACGAATGAACTTGCCTGCTAACGGCAAACTACACGCTAACCAAACCTAATCATGAACTAACATTACTTGTATCCTAGTGAATATGCGTGAATCTCTCGCCCTCCCTAGGATCCCTGTCCCTTCCTCTCCGCTTTTTCGCCCTGTGTAGGATCGAACAATGAGTCATCGATATGTTACTCGTCTTTCAAGACTTTTAACCGAACTTCCTTTGAAAAATTAAGGCTTGTTCTTACATAATAATCTAAGCAATAGCAGCACCTGAGCTATTATAGAAGATTCAAGATTCAAAAGAGATTGAAGTCTTTTAAATTACTGACTCTAGCAATCTTTGCCTGTATGTGTATTAGTTTTGTAAGCAAGAAGTCTAGGAAAATAATGCCGCATTGTTTTGGGCATGTAACATGAGATATTATAGAAGATTCAAGATTCAAAAGAGATTGAAGTCTTTTAAATTACTGGCTCTAGCAATCTTTGCCTGTATGTGTATCAGTTTTGTAAGCCAGAAGTTAAGGAAAATAATGCCGCATTGTTTTGGGCATGTAACATACGCATACAAACGCATATGGCTGAAGGTGTGAATTTATAATCAAGTGTATGTAACACACATACATATGTACATATGTACGTACATATGTACATAGTCGTATACATTTTACATTAACAATGAGAAGAAGAAAAGCTTTAACAAATCAAAAGTCATAAATGATTCAGTTTTACGCCTTAAATCACACACTTTAACTTTTTGCATTGTGTAGACACATACAGTGAGCACCAAAAAAAAAACCATACATTAAAAAGAAATATACATTAAGAGATTACCGTTATTTTTATTTTAAAATTCTTCAATTAAAATTGAAACAAAAAAAAATTACCAAAAAATTTCGAAATGTTGTCAAATTTTTTTCGTGCACTCTCCTTAAGTGGTAAAAGTTGTGTTTGCTGATTGTTAGTGTACAGTTTATTTTGAAGGCCACTGTACACTGTATACATGTATGTATGCATGGCTATACATATGTATCCTTATGACAAGAGTGTGTAAAAGCATGAATGAATGGAAATTTATGGAAATACGCTTAAAGCCATGCCATGGCAAGAGAAAAAGAAAGAAATGTAACGTTCAGGTGCTAGAAGTGAATCTCGTTAAACTGTTCTACAAAGTAGTTTCTAAACGAAATTAAATTTCTTTAAAAGAAAAACAAGAAATTTGTTGTTAATTGTGGACATTTTACAGGAACCAACCCATTGGAAATATTTCCTTAAAGCATATTGAGAGTTTGTTAATTGGGAAAGCACTTGCTTACGTACTTTGATGTCTTTTAGTAAGTGAAACAACGAAAAATTTTAAAATCAGTTCACTAGAATTGAAATTGAAGCTATGAGCGCCAGAGTTACGATAAGAATTTTCAGTTCTTCTGTTTCTGTTGGAGATAACAGCCCTTTTGCTTAAGCTTCCACAGTCAAGCCATACTGTTCATGCAGTATGGCAATTGCAAAACAAAAAAACTGCTATCATATACTTTAATACGGAATAAATTCTGCTTTTAAGCATAATTTCCACAGTTAGAATACAAATTGTATTGAATTCCTTCCTCCTTCCTTCAATATTTATTTTATTTTGCTTTCAATCATTGCCATCCTGCCTGCTTTTCATTTCCCACAACAGAAATTCTTCAATTTCTACCCTTAACTACAACACATAGAACGCAATAGACTTGAAATTAATTTCGATTTTCATAATCAAAACTTTTTCAGACCACAAGGCTAACAATCGCACATGCAACATGTTTTATGGCATATTTTGCGGATGTTTGGATGGCACAGTATTGTTGATGTGATGATGACCATAGGAAAAGCATGAATGAAAGTGCTTGATAAAGGAAATTCCACACACAACAATATCAATCAAACGTTTTTGTGAATTTTAATTTTTTCAATTCATTCTTATTTTGTTCCCCTTTCGCCCTTTCTTTCGTTTATTGCTCGTAACTTTGTTAATAAGGAAACAATCAAGCACACGTGCAGTTTGTTTGAGAGGAGAAAAACAAAAAAAATTCTTTTCAATCTTAAAGCAATCGTTTCTTCCCTCCTTTCCCCCTCTCTCTCTGTTGATTTTCATTTGACCAATTCACGAGCTCTAAACCAAATTCGTTGCTTTCCTGACTAACAAACGACTGACTGTTGAATTCAATCTGAATTTGTTTATTCGCCAAACTTTATACGTTTTAAAGTTGCCTGGTGCTCGTAAATGACAACTCAAGGCGTACTTCAGTGGAATGCATGAATAATTTTTTATTTTTATTATTTTTTTTTTCAGATTTATTTATCAAGAAGAAGAAGAAGAATTAGAAGAAGAAAAAAGAAAAATTCTTGTGTATGTTATGAAAAATGAAATGTCTTAACTTGGCTCAGCAGGAGTGAGTCACTGGTTATATGCTGTACATGCTCTACCAATTAAAGTTAAAGTGCCACATGAAATGTTTTGTAATTGTTTTGCTTCTCTTTTTTTTTTTTTCTTTTTTGCCTCTTTTGTAGTCTGCACTTTGTGGCATACAAATGGAATTTATAAATCACATCTAATATCCTACAAAATAATGTCTAGACGCCTTAATTGATTACAATGGGGTAATAAACTGAATGCCAAGGCAGTGCCAGTAAGTGGCATTCATTTTTTTGAGAATTTATTTCAATCAATGTGAACAGAACAAACAAATTTCGTTTTGCCAATCGATAAACAATCAATGAGCGAGTTTGTGTTTACTAAGAATGTGATTGGCCAACTGCAAAAGTCGCGCCACATGATGGGAGGTGATGGATGTGTCCGACTCCACTGTGGAGGTTCGCGGTTAGTGTGGTATGCAAAGTCGGCTTAAAGCTTGTGGATGAATTTATTAATTATACTGGTGGCTTCCCTAAGTTAGCTTTGAAGGTCCCCGTCAGTTGTCATCTTAGATGCATGACCCTACCGCTGTTTTAGAATCTGTTTGATATTGTTTGATTCCATCTAAGGCTCGTGATTAATACATTTTAGTTCTATCAAAAAGGTCTGTTCAAGCAGTTAACAGAATTCCCAAAAGATTTTGTAGAGACTGACAGCATTGCAGATGCAGTCACGCCCGTATATCAATCATCATTAAGCAGTTGCTGGCTGTAAGTTCGTTTCTGTTGCCGAAAGTGTGTAGGTACAATCTGAGTTTCTAGATTCCCCATCATACTCAGAAAGTGGATCTAACGAGTCGTACCATTACGAATTATTTTCCAATTGGATTTGCCTCTACGTTCATATGTAGTCCAACCCACGCAACCGTTAAAATTGATTGACAAACAATGCTGTTTGAGTGCTGATCAGAGCAACAAGCTTTCAACGTTAATTTTTCAAACAAAATATTCTTCAACAATGGTTAAGTCAATAAGCAAAATTATCGCATATGTACAGTCAAAGTAAAAAGTTTACATACACCTTTGACTGCATATAGCTCGGAGAACACAGAAGTGACTGTGCATTGTTATTTGGAAGTGTTATTGAGTCATGATTAAAACTTATTTACGCTCTGCTGCTTAAGTTGATTCAATGATTTTGAAAGCGCATTTCAGTTTGAGTTTAGCATAACTTTCATTGATTGATTGATTGATTGATTGATTGACGCTTTCTGGAATTCAGTAATCCGGTAAATGGTTTCTATTAGGCATCCGTTGTAGCGTCTCTTTCTTCAGTATCAAATTCCATAAACTATCTCTAGCTTAGCATAACCTTCATTGATTGATTGATTGATTGATTGACGCTTTCAGGAATTCAATAATCCGGTAAATGGATTCTATTAGACATCTGTTGTAGGGTTTCTGTCTTCAGTATCAAATCCCATAAACTATCTCCAGCTTAGCATAACTTTCATTGATTGATTGATTGATTGATTGACGCTTTCTGAAATTCAATAATCCAGTAAATAGTTTCTATTAGGCATCCGTTGTAGCGTCTCTTTCTTCAGTATCAAATCCCATAAACTATCTCTAGCTTAGCATAACTTTCATTGATTGATTGATTGATTGACTGATTGACGCTTTCTGGAATTCAGTAATCCGGTAAATGGGTTCTATTAGACATCTGTTGTAGGGTTTCTTTCTTCAGTATAAAATCCTATAAACTATCTCTAGCTTAGCATAACTTTCATTGATTGATTGATTGATTGATTGATTGACGCTTTCTGGAATTCAGTAATCCGGTAAATGGGTTCGATTAGGCATCCGTTGTAGCGTCTCTTTCTTCAGTATCAAATCCCATAAACTATCTCTAGCTTAGCATAACCTTCATAGATTGATTGATTGACTGATTGATTGATTGATTGATTGATTGATTTACGGAGTAAACCAATTCTCCTCAGACGGAAATCAAATCAAATTTGAGTTCTCCTAACTCCCAGTTGCTTTATAAATGGAATATTTATGGCATAGGGTATCCAATTGATCCATAAGACCGATTCTATTATTTTTTACAACTTTTTTCTTCCTTTACTTGAATCAGTTTTTCAATTTAACTTTCCAAACGACTTCATAGAATATTTTAGCATTTCAACGGCAAAATTTTGCAACTCAATTTATAAGCGGCAAAAAAGTTTTCAATTCGAAAGATAGAAGCCAAACCAGGAAGCAAAGAGATAAGTAAGCAAAGCCAAAAGCCATTACAGAGATCTGAGATTGACTTGGAAATTAAAAAAAAAATTCTTTTCAAGATTTCTGTAGAATCCAAGAACAAAATGTTACAAAGTTACTGTTGTTGTTGTTGTTGTTGTTGTTGTTATTTAATAACTTACTTAATTACTGGCCATTTAATATGCAAATTATTAAAACAGCATCTTTCTGAAAGTCATCATCATTTTCCCCACACACACACACACACACAGTCAACAGTGACAAAACAAAACAAAACATGCCATGTCATGTCATGAAGACATTGTGAAATCCAAATCCAAATACCACGAAAACTTTTTGACAGAATTGGCATGAAACAAACGAAAACGAACAGCAGAAATATGTCAGCATAAATTGACAGCTGAATGAATAGAAATTATGCGACATGACAGATAAGATTTACAAAAAAAAACAAAAATTCGTTTTTTTTTTGCTTCTGTTTTACAAATTTAGAGGGCGTTTTAGGATGCGTAAAGAAAAAAGTGGAAAAATGTGTTATTAGAGGGCCAACAAATTGTGAAATGATGACAAAGTTTTTTTTTTCTAAAGAATAAAAGCAAATATACATACGTAAACAGGTAGCAAAGGAGGACTGTCTGAGAAATTGAAGATAATATCAGCAACTGGTGGTCTGCAGCTTATCAAAATCACTTCAGCATGAGCTTTAGTAATGCAGAACAAGATGAGATAACTGGTTATTGCTTAATATGGACTCTGGTAACATGAAATCCCATTCTCTTCAGGATCAGCTTTAGTAATGAACCAAATAGGCAATGACTGATC
>QOCX01004807.1:0-13968 GCA_005959815.1 Sarcophaga bullata | reverse complement strand
ATTATGTTGTTGAGCATCAGCATCATAGCTTATTTTAATTTCCGTAGCCAATTTCATTGTACGCCTCTGCAGTTTCGGTGAACCTCTTGGCTTTTGTGGTGGCAATTGCTTGTGTTGCCGTTTATCACGTCCCCTCTCCAATGAATAAGCCTGACGCCTATGGCTGCACTGAGGCACAGGCTTCATGGTGGGATAAGCATTAACGGCCGCCAAAAGATTCTCATAACTGTACCACTTTTTGCCAGAGGCCAACTGTTCATAGAATTGTCGTTTCGGTTCCACTAAACCAATATCTTCATCGGCGGCCTTGGTTTCAGGATGTGAGAATCCTTTGACCACTGGCACTGTAGTCGTTTGAAACAAATCATCTTCTGTTTTGTTTTCTTCTCTTGCTTCCACTGTTTTATTAGATTTCATTTCTTTTGTTTCAGTTACAGAGATTTTAGGCATTGTTGTTGTTGTTGTTGATGGTGTCTTGTTGTCTTTCTTGTCAGTGTTTTTAGTGGCCGTTGATTTATTTTGAGAATTTTTCCTTAGAAGCTCTTCATGTTTTCTCAAATTAATCATTTCTTTAGCATGGCAAATACCATGGCCATCAACACCTATACGTTCTCGTTTCTCTTGTGCTATGCCACCACCACCACCACTATCACTTCTATTGCGGCATTGTTGTTGCCTACGTTGCTGTTCGCGTCTTTCTCTAACCTCCTGGGCAGTGGGTTCAATTATTCTGGTGGGACTATTGAATTTGTCGCGTATCATATCAATGCCATGACGTTTACAAACGGTTTCATCAAATTGTAAGGCATTATCATTTGATGTGCTGCGTACATGCTGGACAATATTACCATTGTCAACAACATTCTTTAACGGTTCATTGCCCGTGGTTGTGACAGTGGCAGTTGGTGGCCAGCTGTGATCACGTTTATGTAAATTTCTTCGTGTTGCCAGGCGATTTATCTTCAAAACCGTATCACGGTCAATTGTTATATCATGTTGATGGCTTAAGTATTGCGTTTTGATTTGTTCCAATTGTTGCTGATGCACCGGGGTGTGTGGCCGCTGTTGGAAACAACGTTGTCTAGAACGACTCTCCCGCATACATTTTTTTGCCGGCTCTATCATTTATTCTCATACAAAGCATTTGTTTGTTTGTTTTTTATTCATTTTTTTTTATATTTTTTTTATATTTGAAAGGACATTCACAGGACACGCAGAGAAAAAAGAATTTTTTTATTATAAAAATTTTTTTTCCTTTATAAAGGAGATTATATTTCATTATGGCCATTGCTTTGGGGAAAAATTTCATACTGTTCCTCTATATAAGTACGTATGTAAGTGAGTGAGTTTATTGTATGTGTGTGTGTGTGTATGTGTATATTATTTGCATTTTTACTTTAATGGCGTAATTTTTTATCACAAAAAACATAATAAACTTGGCGTTTTTTTTTTGCTGCTGTGCCATACTTTTCTTTGTAGTAGTTAGTGACTAAAACAAAAAGCGTTTTTTTTTTGTTCTAAAATGTTGTAAAATAAGTATGAAATTACTGTAATTTTTACGATTTCATTTAAAAAAATTTTAATAGTCTTGTAGATTAGACAACATTTTATGAAGAATTCTTTCATCATAATTTACTTTCAGTGTTCTAAGGCTTCCCAAATTGAAGGACATTCTAAATATGGAAGCACTTTTGTTTTCATTGACAGTTTCATTTAGTCAAATGAGTGGGGGGTGGGGGTTACCTCATCTAAAGTGGTTTTGGCCAACAAACTTAAATGATTAGATTGTGGTAAATTAATTCCAGGCAAATACTAAAAATAATCAGAAATCTTGAGAAGAATTCAATTCAAGAATTCAAATCAAGTTTGATTTTTACACAGCAATAGTTGGAGAATAGTTTTCTAAATTCAAATAAAACATAGTCGGTGTGAGATATCATTGAATTTTTTCTTCGTTTGTGGAATATAACATGTCCTAAGTTGCCTTTGTCTAGTAGGTAGGAAATACGAAAGAAATATTTTTTCGACAACTTTCTCTCAGCGGCCTTCTGGCAAAAACTCTGCGATTAAAATAAAAAAAAGTTTCTCAAAAATCTGTCGTTCGCAATCGATTTTAAACTGTAGGTCCCGCCACTCAAGTATAAAACATATCACACGCAACATAAGTGCTGTGTGAAGCTAGGTGGTAATACTGACTAAAGGTTTGAAACCATGGTTGGACCATGTATGCATTTATGAATGAATATCGTTCGCATATCCACCATTCTCATCCGAAATGTTCTATTTTCCATGAATCTGTTGCTTAAATCAAGCTAAATTTGACTGCTCCCACTGATTATGTTGGCTTTGCGAACTAATCTGGTTTGAGGGTTATTCGCATGCAACTGCGACTTAAGAAAACTCTAGAGGAAAAGTCGAACGTGATCAAACCGCATAATGTCGCTGACCAGTTCGCGTTATCGTCATGTAAGATGATCAATGCCCTCAAATTGCTTGTGTTGAATGTCCAATGCAGCATGAGCCGTATTGCAACCCCATGTTGTAGGTGTCTAGATCATACAATTCAGATCAAACGAAGTTGGTAATCATTGACCTATAGAAGCTCTTCAGGTTTTCTCAAATTAATCATTTCTTTAGCATGGCAAATACCATGGCCATTAACTCCTATACGTTCTCTTTTCTCTTGTGCTACGCTACCACCACGTCTATTGCGCCACAGTTGATAGTGTAGGCCTGGCTAACATCGTTCTCATCGAACAGACCAATAACACTGCCAGCATAAAATCCATAGCAAACAGTGACTTGATTTGGATGCATTGGATGCTCTGCGTTCTCATGTGAACTGGCTTTGTTTCAAATTTGAGAATTTCGTTTCCTCAGGTACCCATTCATCCAGAAATAAGTCTAACAGCTTAATCATAGATAGACGTCATTGTCTATGGTTGTTTACATTCAGTTCCTCAGTCAGTAGAATTTCCTACGAGTGGAGAGCCAAGTTACGATGTAAAAATTTGCCAAGTTATTGTCTGCGTAAGAACGAGTTCATGTAAGCGATGCCTCGAACTCTCCTGCACACTCTCATGATTAGTGGCGATATTTTCGGCAGAATCTTAGGTTCGTCGTCGTCGTCGGATGTTAATCGCTTATTACTGAAACAATGCAGTCGAATTTACCCACCATATTGCAAATGTCCTTCTCTCGGTAGGATGATTAGGGTAATTGTAAAAATGGCGAAGTGCGAGTTACGATGCCCGAATGGAGTATAAATTTTGATTAAAACAGCACGTCCTGTTGAGTGTTATGTACGCTCGTGGAGATTTAGTAAAACAGAACTAATTTGACGGATGTAGCTTCAATGAGATGGCTGTTATCAACTGTAAATGAACGAAAGCAGCTCTTTGAAGACACGCTAATACTTAAGAAGTAAATGGTAGGCCGTAATATATCGCCCAGTAAATATTGCATTCAATTTTATAAATGTACTGTGAGTGTATGTGTCGCTTTATTTTAAAAATGTTTAAAAACTCGAGCAATAAAGTGTCGAGGTAAGAGAATATTTTAAAAGGAATACGATCTCATGGCTAAGTTCAAGGAAATCTCAGCCATAAGTTATTGACAGCTTCTGCCATTACAATTTTATTCGCTTGTATGTCATAAGCAAGTTATGGAAACTCACGTTAATTGTTGTTTTCATACGGAATTGTAATGAAATTTTCCACCAAAACATTGCTGTAATTTTAATTAAAAAAATATACACAAAGAACACGACATAGAATAAGAAACGAAACAAGTTAACAAAAGAAAAAAAATACAATTAATTTTAATTCTCAAAATGTTTATGGTTTTTGGAAAAAAACAAACAAACAAAAAAAGAAAAGATTTTATGTACATATGTATGTACATATGTACTATAGTGTAGTTAGGTATAGGTTTTTAGGCATCAAATAAAAATAAAAAAATCATTAAAAACATACACAATAATACTCACATAGACATTATAATCATAAATAAACTATCAAGAGACGGAAAAAAATCTGATTAAAACAAAAATAGTTTTACTGCGCGTAGAAAGTTAGTCAGACGTATCAATTGGCATACTCAACATACGTGGGATTTGTTAATTATCTTGGAAATATTTTCGTTGAAGACTTTCCTCACCTGAAACTTCTTAAATAAAAAATTTTGTTTTTATATACACACTGCCATCTCTGGCATTGTCTGCGGCTGTCAATTTGTTGTTTTTTTGCTAACGATACAGAATTTATTAAAATTTAAATAGAAATTCTTATGAAAGCATTTGCAAGAATATTTCGTTTCTTTTTTTTTCTTTCTTTCTTTCAATAAAAACAAGATTTACGAATAACATTGAAATAAGCAGCTGTTGTTAAAGTGAAAAGCATTTTTTTTTCGAATTTGTTTGCTTGTATGTAAATAGGTATGTATGGCACAAATAAATTTTAATTGGCATTGTAATGCTGTACAGTAGAGTGCAAAAGAAGCAAAAAATTAAAATTATAGGGTAGGCAGAGTTAGCTTGTAAATCTATAGACATACCTACATACACAATTGGCCATTACAACCCTTTAGTCAGGATTACAACCTAGCTTCTCACACCACTTAGACTGTGTGTCCAAATTTTATACATGAGTTACAGGACCTACAGTTTTAAGTTAATTCCGTACAACAGACTTCTTTTGAGAAACTTTTCTTGGCATTTTTTTATTTACTCTCAGAGTTTTTGCCAGAAATTGGAGCCAATTTTGCCCCAAACTGTATATGTAAGGCATAAAGAAAAAAACATGAGAGCAAAACTGTTCAACAAACAATTTATCAATCTTTTGTAATAATTTGAAAGGTTTTAATAAGGTATTGCAAGAAAAAAAAAAGGTCAAATACGATAGAAATTCTATACTTTTTGGGTACTTTTTATAAATAATTTTAAAAAGAATTCTATTTACAATATACACACATACATACATGTATGGTAAAAGGTTATTTGAGATATTTTTATAGGGAAGGAGGCTTTATAAATAAAAATTTCTAGGTCAAGTAAACTTTATACAATTTCCGAACGTATGTGTTTTTAAAAGGGGAAAAATTTGTTTGCATTTCAGTACTGCAGCCTTTCCAAAAGATCATCATAGTGATTTAACATTTTAATGTCGTTAAAATGGTCTATGTAATCTCGTGTAACAATTACGGTTTTCGCAGGAAAATGTTGTCTTTTTTTGGCATTTTCCTTAGTTTCAAGTATAACCTAAAAGATGTGAATTCGGATGGATAAAGGCACGCTATGGTAGCAAAATGCCGAAATTTTCGATTTTTCTAATTCAACAATGGCGAGAAGATTATGTTCAGTATTGTTAATCTATTTTAAAAGTTTACCTATTGCAATGTTTTCAATTTGAGAAAAGCGGAATATACAATCATCTTAGATTTAGTCACTATACTGTACTTTGCGTACGTACGTGTGTAGCTATAAGCAAAGACGTTCATTAGGTTACTATTTGGTACCTCTGTACCTAAATCCTATTCACTTAATTATTGGGCATTACAACCTTCTATTCAAGATTACAACCTAGTGACAGGATCTATAGTTTAACGACAGATTTTTAACAAGGTATTCATGGTAATTTCATTTTACTTACTTAGTTCTTCCTTACAACGTTTTACTCAAGATTACAACGTAGCTTCTTACATTAGTCATGTTGTGTGTATTAAATTGATCTAAGAGTAACGGCTTCTGTCGACTCCAAACGACAGCTATTTGAGAAACTTCTTCATGGCAATTTTATTTTATTCTCACACTCTTGGCAGAAAACTGCTGAAATGAACACCCAGATATTTTGATATTCTGTTCTCTCTGAGTTCGAGCTGTCTAAGCCGGGAGTTGAACCATGGGCTCTTGTCTATAAAAGCAACAACGCTACCTACTATACAATTGCAACATCAACATAAATATGACGGAGAAAAAAACTCAAACTATGCTAATAACACATACATACATAATTGGTCATGATAAACCTTTAGAAAGGATTACGACCTAGCTTCTTACACCAATTATGCTGTGGCTGTTACTTTTATACATGAGTGGCGGGACCTACAGTTTAAAGTCGATTCCGAACAACAGATTTTTGAGAAACTTTTCCGTGGCAATTTAATTTGCTCTCAGAATTTTTGCCAGAAGTCTCCCGAGGAAATAGTTTTTTATATTTTCGTTTTGATGCCTGACCTGGGCTTTGAACAGAGAGCTCAGTTCTAATAAGCCAACACACTACCTACTAGACTACGGCTATTGAAACTCTAACCATTGTCCGTGATGTACCATTTGGTAAGAGATGCCTAACAATTATTTTATAAAAATCTGCAACCATTATGAATTTCATAAAAGTAACAAGGAAATCGATGAAGTAGGAGAAACTACTCGTCTGTGGATAGTGGGTTGACCTTCTGGCCAACAGAGATCTTCACTCTGGTAAGATAATAAAAGTCGCCTTAATCTAGTAGTTAGTGTGTTGGCTTATTAGACTTGAGGACATGGTTTAAACTCCAGGTCAGACATTTCCAACAAAGCGAAATATGAACAAATATTTCGTCGGCGACTTCCTCTCAGCAGATTTCTAGCAAAAACTCTGAGAGTAAATAGAAAAATTGCCATGAAAAGTTTCTTACAAATCTGTTGTACCGCCCGACTCATGTATTAAAATAATGCACACAATATAAGTGATATGAGAAACCAGGTCGTAATCCAGACTAAAGGGTTGTAATGACCAATTATGTATGTATGTATGTACGTATGTTTAGAAGAAATTACAGTCATTTTACAGTAGTAATTACACTTTACAGTAGGGCTCTAGTAGTTTAAAATGGCTGTGAAACGTAAGCCTATATTTTTCAAAACATTTAAAGAAACAAACCCTTTATCTTTCGTTAACCAATTTAATTACGGAATGGATGGGAATTTTGTATTGTGTTTTAATTTAGGAAGGAAGGAAGGAATTTTAATACAAAATAATAATTCTCTCGTTCGATTTTATATCCAGAATAGCAATTTTAATGTTTTCAAATGCTTGATATAAACTTTTAAAACGATATTCTTTATGTATGTATATATGTATGTATGTATGTTCGTATGTTTTTCGGAAATTTTTTTCAAAAATTCTATTTTCATGTTTTTATTTTATATTAGAAATCAAATAGAATAGAAAAATAAAGCAACGAATTTAATAATTCCTGTTAATTTTATTTCACAAAATTTTGTACGTTTTTTTTTTGTTCATTTGCTGTTTTGCTTTTGATGTTTTGCAAAAGTGTGAATCTATTTTTAATTTTATTGACACACAAAACTATTAAAAATTCACAGATACACACAGATACACACACAGATACGTTATACACATGTATGTGGGTATATGTACATATGTATGTTATAGTGTTATAGAGAAATTTAATTTTCTTTTCATATGATACTGTCGCTTTATATGTATGTATGTATGTATGTATGTTTTTATGTTCATCTAATCAAATATGAATATATGGTACGTAGATTTTTTTTTTTTTTAGTTTTTTCCTTCAATTTTATTATTTGTAATTGAAATAACTTTTGCTAACACTGAACAACAAAAAAGATAGAGTAAGAGTGAGAGAGAGAAAAAGAGAGAGAGAGGGAGAGGCAAAGTATGGCCCATATATGGTGGCTAAATTTTAATCATATTTAAAGCCATAAATAAATCATAAAAGGCTTGGCTATCTAGTTTCTCTACAATTTTTTCTTTTATTATTAAATGCGTGCTATTTGCCTGATTTTATGCTCTTTTTTCGGCAATATTTTGTGGCAAGCACGTACTACGTTACGTACCATACGCAAACGATTCGCAAATATTTTTCAAATTTATTGCATTAAACAAACAAACAAACATTGAACATTGAACATTGAATAGCAAGCAATAGACCGAAAAGGATAATTGGTTTCATAAATGAAACTATAAAATTATATACCCATAGACAGCAGAGAGAGAGAGAGAGAGAGAGAGAGAGAGCAAATGGACCTTGTACCCAAAACCCATAACCAGACCATTCACAAGATTCATTCAAAACAAAATACAAAAACAAAAACGAAAACAAAAAAAAATGTTTTTCTATCGATGTTATTACCATAAAAGAAGTTTTTCTATCTTTATCGGTCGGTTTTTCTTGTACATTTTCTGCACGCATTTATTTATTTTTATTTTTTAATCAATAAATTGAAATGTAAATGTGCTGTAAAGCGGTTAAATTTTACCACACTATTACAACACATACAGCCACAAACGCAGTTACACACAATATATGTGTATGTATACGAAGGTAGTTGTGTATTTGTGTAACATGATGCTGTGTAGTTAGACCAACAAATGTTTTCATAGTTAAAGAATGTTAAACGTATGTTATGGCCTTTTCAGTTTGCACATGGCATTCACATTTAAGCCATAATACGATACTAACTGTGTGTAATACATTCAATAGATACTTCCCTTCGTAATACAGAAACTAAAGTCATGGAAAAATTTTGGGTATGGTTGGCCTGAATGTACCTATCGACTACACGATATCTAATCCTGCTTTCGATCTTGGTTTTGTAATGCAGATACCGGATAGATCGATACAATTCTGTTATGATAGTGGTTTACATCTCATAGAAAACATCATTCAGGTTTGCCTTGATGAATCCAGTTCGCACAACTAAGTCGTGTGTGGTGTGGTCGCCCTGGTCTAGTAGGTAGTGTGTTGGTTTATTAGACGTCAGACCTGAGTTGAAAACCCAGGTTCGACAGCTCCAACTAAACGAAATATGAAGAAATATATCTTCGGCGAATTCCTCTCAGCAGATTTCTGGCAAAAACTCTGAGAGTAAATAAAATTGCCATGAAAAGTTTCGCAAAAATCTGTCTATCAGAATCGACATTAAGCTGTCGGTCCCACCACTCATGTATAGAAATTAATGCACACAACATAATGGGTGTGAGAAACTAGGTCGTAATCCTGACTAAATAGTTGTAATGACCAATTATGTACGTATGTGCATGTGAGTCGAGTGAGAAATCCTTTCAGAAACTCTGAACATTAGATCGTCTTTTGCTCTACCAGATTATTGCAATACTTAACACGCTGAAGTAATGGCCATTGAAACTGCTGCCATGCAAATTCGGTATCAGACTATATCGTACGCATATTTACCAAAAGCAATGTCGCCGTAGTCTAGTAGGTAGTGTGTTAGCTTATTAGACGTGAAGCCACGGTTTAGACTCCAGGTCAGCCATCTCCAACAAATCGAAGTATGAACAAATATTTCTACGGAACTTCTTCCGAGAGAAAAATCTGTCGTTCGGAGTCGACTTTAAACTGTAGGTCCCGTCGTTCATTTATAAAATTAACACACACACTAACTGAAGGGTTATAATGACCAATTATGGATGTAGGTATGTAAGCGTTTATTCAATCTCTAGAGACTGTGTACACCACAACTAAGAATGCCCGAGAAAACCGGCTGTATCTGGAGGAGATATTGATATATTCGATGGTTACTCCCATTTGCGCTGCTGGACACGAGAACATTGAAGGTGACAACAACAGTGAAAGACTTGCTAAAGCTGGCACTACGGAAAATTCTAAAGAAATCCTATATGAGACAGGCCTTCCTCTACAGAGAGGCAAACAAATGGTGTCACAAAAAACTCCAAGCATTGGCAAAAGTAAGATGGGATAATAAATCCGATTATAAAAACACCGGAAGATCCCGTAGTCTAGCAATGTCTACTCAGCAGATATCTTGGAGAAAATTCCAAGAGTAAAATTGCCAAGAAAAGTTTCTCTAAATATCTGTTGTCCAGAGTCGACTTTAAACTGTAGGTCTCACAAAATTAATACACATAACATGGTTGGTGTGAGAATCTAGATTATAATCTTGACTGACTTGAAAGTAATGACTACTTTTAGAAACACCACACAGATCTGGCTTGACATGGATAGATGCAGAATAGAATTTCCATTGAAACTAACAAGATTCCATTTACGGACCCTTATAGCGGGGATAGGGTAATACTGGTCTCTAGGTGTACATGAATACTTCTTAACGACTTCTGCAGAAGCTATAACGATGAGTAAGAAGAGGAAACCATTGAACATCTTCTCTGTCATTGTCCAGTGCTTGGAAATCTAAATAAAAGAATTCTTCGACACTCAGAAATTTGAGACAGAAAATGTCTAGCCAAAGGCGATTTGAGCAAAATTCTTACTTTCATAAGACTCTCGGGATGGTTGAGAGATACCATGCAAGAGCTTGAATTATATAAAGGAATATGTAGTATCGGTGTTATAATGGTACCTTATAGGTCCTATCTTAACTGTGTGCAGTAAGATGGCTCCCTAATCTAACCTAATTTAATCTACTTGTCTCCGTATGGACATATCAGCCTGGTATACTTATTCACCTAAGAAATGCATACAAAACTTCTGCCTGGAACACTGAAATACAAAACTTTAAATCGACGAAATTCATTTTCAAATAGGAAATTCGATTTCATTTTATAATTGTAGAGTATTTTGCCATTCTCCCTAACTCACTATTTGCTCATAATGATATTATTTTCATCCTACCATATGGATTTGTTAGTTTATTTTAAATATACATTCATTCATTCATACTCATGCTTTGCTATGCGAAAAAAAAGGAAAAAAAAAACAATATTCCGTATCGAATAGCTGTAAACCAAATTACATTGAATATGGTTTTAAATATTTTACAAGATTAACTTTTTATTTTTTTTTTTTTATTCTACACTTTCACTTTATGGCTGCCACATTCCACTACCACCACGTACATACAGATAACATGGCGGCTATTATGATAAATTACGCACTTTTGTGTAAAACGTATCATGATGGCCGCATGTATATGTACATGTAACTGTGCTTATTGGTCCCGTTTCTTTTTTTTTTTTTTTAATACGGCAGTATTATCACTATCATGGCTCATAAATAATTCAATCAATTAAATTGTTGCTTGAAAAATTCTGCGTACGCGTTTGTAGGTTTGTTCTTTTTTTTTTAGTATCAAAAACACCACACATCCACCCCCTCCACAAAATTAAGCTTTTACATCAATTGCGTTAGTGTTTATGTGTGTGTGGTTTTTTTTATCTGTTTTTAGAAAATTGATTTCGAATAGTTGAGATTCAGTCAGGAGAAATTATTTTTTTATTTACAAATTTGTTATAAAAGCGTTACTGAATGGGGGACTAAAAATGGCAAAGTGCAACCAACATTCATTTCAAGATTATTTAAAATAGCTTCAGGAGGAAAAAACAATTTGGATCGTTACGATGGCACTAAAAATCAAAAGTAATGTTCTCTGGATTAAACATACGCGTCCGTACGTTGCGTTTAACGTAGTAGCCTGTACGAAGACCCACCTCACAGTACTCAATAGTTATGATGAAAACAAGGCATCAGCCAACGTTTGTACATATAGACGTCGATAATTTGATCAGCAACTTTGTTTAAAACTATTAAAACTTGGTCGGAGACTGTTTAAACTCCTGTCGCTCTATGGGTCTCAATTAGCCCCGTGTGCGGCCTAAGGGTGTCCACTCTGACTCGATCGACGAGACAGCTGCTTCTACCTACCTACCTACCTATGTGCCACGGTACACGGTTAAGTGTATAATATCACAGCTAGTCTAAGTTCAACTTGCGATTTGGTTTTAAACCACAACCACCTAAGGGGCCTTGTCGTAGCCAGTCAAAGAAAAATTCTCTGGGGCTTCTGAGAACTGTAGTACTAGAAATAAGCGTTCGGTTAGACTTCGTAGTGTAAATAGCGCAACCAGTTGAGTCCTAAATGACTCTGTACTGGTGGCTAACAGCAACAACGCGCCAGAAAACAATGACCATCAGAAATAATACAATAAAGCACCAACAAGAAACACTAGACAATGCAACAGTGACATAAGCACTCCTCTCGGGGGTATCAAAACACGCCATGAGAGCGCAAGCACAAGACTGCACAAATAAGACAAAACAATCAAAGGTAGTTCTCAAAGCAATATAGCGAGCTAGACAACAGCAAGAATAGGAAGAGTCCCATAATGGTGGTAGTGGAGAGAAATACCTTCACTAATGCCTTGTTTATCTCTACCTAACACCTGTGGCAGCAGAATAAAACGCAAGTCAGACTTATTACTGTAAATACTACAACCCATTGAGTCTTAAATGACCCTGGCCAACAGCAGCAATGCTCCAAGAGATAGTGAAAACAAGCAACATGTGTGATACGGCATAATCAAGAAGATCTAGATAACACAACATTGGCAAAAGCACTTCTCACGGACTTGTACAAAGACGCTAAGAGGGCGTAAGGACAAGAAAACACAAACAAATCAAAACAATCAGAGTACATTAGAAAATAGCAAGCTTGACAATGCAAACAATTGAATATAAGCTCTCGGCCATGGAAATGGAGGGAGATAGTTCCACTAATGTCCTCTTTTTTACGTCTTGAAAACTTCATTGGCAAAAACGAACAATTTTCAAATTGTTCGATCGTTTTCTAAAATGCCACACCTTCGCAGTACGAGGGAGCTATCCACGGGTAAAACTTTCAATTAAATGTTGGAGGTGAAGCAGAGTATGGAGTGAAGTCATCGTCGCATACTAGGTAGCGTGTTGGCTTATTAGACGTGAGTCCGTTATTCAAACCATAGGCCAGACATCTAGAGCGAAGCGAAATATGGAAAAAATATTGCTTCGCCTACTTCCTCTCGACAGTTGTGTGTAAAAAATCTGAGAGTAAAGTAAAGTTGCCATGAAAAATTCCTCAAAAAAATCGGCCTTTCGGAGTCAACTTTAAACTGAAGATCCTGACAACCATGGATACAAAATTAACACACACAACATGGGTGGAGTGAGAAACTAGGTTGTAATCCTTACTAAGTGTTTTATGTAAGTAAATAATTAACTAGTTAGGGTGTGGTTACAAAAATTGTCGATTTTTATAAACAAAAAATTTAAAATTCATGTAAATAAGCTTTCTTGTCTTGTTTTTCCGTTTCTACTCTAGCATACTTTGGATTGAAGGCATATATCCTTTGCTAATATCCTTTCCTAACTAATATGCTTACAATGCATATAAAAATAGATTTTCAGCAAAAAGAAAGAAACACAATTAAATTGTTTAAAAGAAGTTAGAAAGCCAAAGACTCCTAAGCACACAACAATTATAAGGATTTGCACTTGCTCTGTTTGTCTCTTGGCAAATTAGCTGATGGCGGTAAAGTGGTGACTTGGGTAAACTTTTTTTCTTCCTTTTTTTTAATACATCAATACAGAAGCAGCATAAAAGTTTTTATAATCTTTAAAATTTTTGTAATAAAATATCTGTTATGTATACGTATGTACACTTGATACTCGAATTCCTAGTTTAACGCAATGAATTGAATTAAGGATTGATTATGGAAATTCTAGGGATTATTTGGCAAGGCATAAGAGATTTTTTCGAAATTTAACAGATTTTTTGAAGTTAATTTCCGTAATACGTTCAACGAGTGTCAGATGTATCAGAGTATTATTACTTGAAAATATACGGAATAGAATAAATTTAATTAAAGTATACTTTCTGAATGTTCTATTCCAACACAAAGAGGGAATTCAGCTTGAAATAAGTGCGTATTATGATATATTGTACTCGGAATACTGTTGCAAGTATGCATGTATGCATCTATGTATGTACTGTTGCATGCTATTCTTTTAAGCCTGTAGTACTTAGACATGAGTAGCATCAGTGGAGAAAGGGAAAGAGTTTGTTTTAGCAAACAAATATTAAATATTGTATAAAGTGTGAGTGCCTGGTAAGTAAAAGATGCATGTATGCAAGGGGCATAGAAAATTGTTAGAAAAAAAATAGAAAAAGAAAAAATAGAAAAAAAATACAAT
>QOCX01004806.1:0-13970 GCA_005959815.1 Sarcophaga bullata | reverse complement strand
AAATGAATATCAAATGGCTTAGAAGAGGCTGACAAAGTGAAAATATTATGCGTGCCTTATGGCTTAATTAATGGCACAAAATTAAATTTGCTGATCCGCCTAGAAAAATTGGAATTTTAAACCATTATACATATAGGGTGGGCCATATATCGATTTAAATTTAATCTGTCAGTACGTTATCTCCACTGAATGTAGCGAATCAATTTACGCTTGAGCAACGTTGAGAAACAGCACGATGATGTGATTTTGCAAAAATAAAATCATCTTTTCGGATGAGACCCATCGTGGTGGGTACATAATAAACAAAACTGACCGTATTAGTGCCTCAGAACACCCACACATAAGTCTAACAGAAGCCAATGCATCAATTACGAGTGGCTGCTTTGGTACGGCTTGTAGAGCGGGGCATCATTGGCCCATATTTCTTTAAAAACATGCCAATGGAGACACCTAACGTACCAATTTTCTTGTACCCGCTCTACATGGCATTGATGTGAATGATGTTTGGTTCCAATAGGACGGTACAACTTACCATCATCACACGTGAGAATCTTTTTAATTCATCAAACGTTTGATGGCCATATAATTAGCCAAAATGGTGATGTCAGTTGGCCGCCAAGAAGTTGCAATTGATGTGAACGTGGTTATGCCGACAAGTTAGAGACAATTGAGCTTTGAATGCCAACATTTGTAAATGCCATTGTCGTGATAGGACTCTATGGATTCAAAAAAGTGCACAAAACATGGTCAAATCGTATAAGGTCAGCCACGGTAGTCATAATGAATGAAATAAAATTTCATTTCTAACAGGAGCAATTGTATTTTGCAATTAAAACGAAATAAATTCGTCAAGATTTGAAACTGTTTTTGTTTTGTTGAATTTTTAAATCCTATACAAACGTACTTGGTCCTTACAGTTCTTCAGTCCTGGTTACGACAACCTATTTCACAATACTTATGTGTGTGCGTTACTGTCATACAGGAGTGGCAGGACCTACATTTTTCAATTCGACACCGAATGACAGATTTTGGGAAATATTTTCAGAATTTTTACCAGAAATGTGCTGATGAGCAGTCTTTGATTAATATTCCGTTTTGTTTCAGATTTGTGACCTTAGGGTTTGAAACCATTGGCCTCTTATCTAATAAGACAACATATACCTTACTTGGACAACGGCGATTCATACATACCGTTTAAGAACTTATGTGAGTTTTAATTTTTATTACTTTACTATTACGATAATGGTTATACATACGGTGGAACATAAATTTAAATTTTAATTGAAACATTAAAATTCAAGTGAATTCGCTAAATGAATTCTCTTCTATTCTGGTAGTCAAGATGCACGCAGATGCCTGGCTGGCGTAATTAAAAACCATCCGTCCGGACTCTTTCCAAATATTTCGAAATTCCTTGAAGTTCAATAACTTTTACAAACACAGCAATGACCCAATAGAGTTAGACTTTAAGGCCAACCATTTCAATAGAACTTCTAAAAATATACTTACAAAATGTGGCTTCGAGCAGCCTATAGCTCTTTTGGCATATAGCTGAAGCGAAGCAATTTAATCAGTTTTTGAATGAAAATTAGTACGGCACGAAGCATCTAACACTTTGAAAAAACAAAAGATTCTTTTTTTTTAACTTCAGACCATTTTAATAATTGGTTCGTGACATCATAATGTGAATACATACACTCACAATGTGCTTACAGAGTGTAGGTTACGCGCAAGCATTTACGCGGGAACACTTCGTATGAAGAATTTACGCTCTGTTGCGAAGGCAATGCCGCAATGTGAAGAGAGAAGCTGAACTGCAAATACTCACCGCTTAACTTATGATCGATTAACCACATCACACGATCTATATGTGTGATATCACCGTTATAGAACAGTATCGAAGCTTAGAAAGTCTTAGTCATAACAACTCGATTAACGATTTCGCTTGCGCGCAACCACATCTTTGCCAGGCGCCTCTGCTCCTTGCGCGCCTACCACAGCTTGGTCACACCAATGCGAGTGACAGGCTTCCTCGAATTTGGTACTTCCCAACGGATACAAGGTCGTTCTCTTAGCCGACTTCCGCAAATCCCCGCATTGAATACCCGTCTCGTCGGAGCACCTCCCTCCATTCGAACGACATGGCCGAGCTAGCGCAGCCGCTGGATATTCAATACGATCGCACCGAACGTCGTATCGTCGGTTGAGCAAGGCCTCATAAGCTCATTAGATTAGTTGAGCCTTTAAAGTCGGCAGCCTCACGGGCTGATCAACTTCTTGATTAATTTGTAGAACTCGGTTATTACAGGTTACGTGAGCTTACCAGTGGCATGAAAACGGAACTATGTGTGCGTCAACGTTATCTGGTAGATCAAAACTACGCCTTCAAGCCTATCTACCTACCTATACGCCGATTAAGAAATAACATCCAGCATAGCTCAGTCGTCGTAGTACTTGGAGCGTAGTGTGTTGGCTTATTAGAAGTGAAATGCTTTTAATATGGCAGCTTCAGCCTTAAAATTTCGTCGAATAGCTAGAGAATTCCGGCTAGTACAGGAACGAGCTTACCATGTCGGCATGAAAACGGAACTATGTGTGCTTCCAGTAAGTCTTGATAATCAAAAACTACTCCTTTCAACTTATCTACTACCTACTTACGATTAAGGACATACACTTCCAGCATAGAAGTCGTCGTAGTATAGGACGGTGAAAGTGTTGCCTTTTTATAAGTGAAGCAACAGTTTAAATCCCGGGCTTAATTTAACTAAAGCAAAACGAAATAAGAGACAAATCATTTCTTCGCTGATTTTCTTCTCAGTCAGATTTCGGCGAACAACTAATAAGATTAAAATAGAGATTTTGCCATGTTGTTGGATTTGACTTCAAACTGTAATTTCCGCTGCTCATGTATCAACAAATGAACACACACACAACATAATGTTGTGTGAGAAGCTGATTGTAATCTGACTACAAGGTTGTAAATGGACAATTAAGCTTATGCTTTGTAAACCAAAGTCGCAGCTTTTTAAGGACTTGTATGGGACCGTAGCATAAGCCCCGTCCAGTATACTGTATCATGCTATGTATCACATTGGGGCCTTAAAAGAGAATTCTGTACTTCAAAAGTCATTGCTCCATCAAAACATTACAATCAACTGATGTTCATAATGTTCTTTCTTCTTTTCTTTTTTAAATCCTTCCTTTCAATTTTAATACCAAATTCATTAAAAACAAAAAAAAAACAAAAAATCCTCTCTTGTAAAGTCTTTCTTCTAAAAAAAAAAGTTGATTAAAACTTGGAATCCTTTTCTTTTTTTCTTTTTAATTTCCATTTCAGTTTCTTGTCGTAGCCCCGTCTATCGTTCTTAATGACGAATTCTCAACAGCTTTCAGAGTCGCGACACGTCATCTTATAACACTGTCTTCATGTCTAGTCGTGTGTCTTCGACTGCAACACTAAAGCAATAGAGCCAGTTTGTTATCTGCACTCTACATTGGCCGTCTGCCCAGCTGTCTTCAACTCGCCGGGTCTGTCAAAACGTCTTAACATATCACCACACCAGAGCAATCCACAAAAAAAAAAAAAAAAAATTCTTTATGCGCGGAAAGTATGCAAAGCATGATGCTCTGCCTGCTACGATCTTCACACATAATTTTCCACTTCACGGCCATCTTCTGCTCTGTGTTCTGCCCTTCGGTTTTCTTCGTAGTTCCAAGCTGACGCGACTCGGACGAGTAAGCCACGAATGCACAAGCAGAGGAAGATGGTAGTTGCGAGAAGTACCTGGTGTCTGAACATCTTCTGGTTTAACTTCGGTCGTTACAGAGAGCAAAGTGTGGCATGCAGACACACAGCCAATGACTCCTCCATGTACGACTTCTCTTGTACTCGAGTCCTCCTCAATTTTTATGTTGTTTCGTGGTGGTTTTTACAAGTTTTTCTTTTCTCTCTTTCTTCGCCACTGTTTCCTGTTTTCATTTCTTGCGCTGCTTGCTCTGCTGCCTGCTGCTGCTGGCTGCGGATAACTTGTGCTCCAGTGCCCTGGTCACTAATTTCATATTTTCGTGCAAATACCAGTCAGCTTGCACATGCTTCGTTTCGCCTTAACACAGTCACAAAGTCGACGTCCCATCTTTCACAACAGGAAATTCGAACATTTTTCTCTTTTCTTTCCTTTTTTTTTTTCCCTTTGCTTACTGACTTTGTTTCCATTGTTCTCAGTCATGGAATGCCTTTCAGCAAAGCACAGCATTTTCTTGTCGTTTTTTTTTTAACCAGCTGCTGTCAGTCATAAAATTTCACTCCGGCAGCCATATCTTTTCTTTGTTTTGCTTTTGTTTCGTCTGTCTGTCTGTCTGCCTGTCATCTCTTTTGCTGGATTATTATCTGTGTGTTATTTTTAACTCAGCATTTTTTTGTTGGCCTTTTGTTTTCTGTTGTTGTTGTTTCTTTTAAAAGTTTTTTTTTCCTCTTAACAGCAGATCCCCATGAAAGTTGCACTGAAAGCAAAAATCATTTTTGTTAAGCAAGTATCGCTCGCAGTCGATGGCATCCCGAAACAAAAAAGAAAATTTAAAAACAAAAAAAGAAAAAAAGCAAAAGAAAAGCAAAGCAACGATCAAGCTATCATGTTTAACACGCGTTTTTACAAAAGTGTTTTTTGTCTTTTCACTTTCCAATACTGTCGCACAGCTGGTGGACGCGAACCAGTTGCTTTCACGCGCGAATTCTAAAGAAAATCAAAGAAGAAAAAAAATGTAACGTCAAGTGTTCATGGGAACTTGTATGTGAAAGTTTTATCTTCTATGACTATTCCAGTGATGCTGTATAGTAATGGATTGGAGGAGGCCAATAAACATCATTTCAACATATGGTACGTCAATTCTGTACGTCCAGTTTTAAAATAAATTATTTATGTTTGGTTATTCATGCTTTCCATTTCAAAAGGGAAAAACTAAATTCTTCCATTTGTTTCCAGGGGATTGATTGAACCATGGGGCATACATCTAATAAAGACACACACCACTAACTATCGTAGACACACTGACTTTCAATTTCAGCATAAGCTTTACTGGATCACTGGCACAATAGCTCGTTATGATTTCCGTTTTTTTTCCAAAACACAGAGTCATCAAAGGCAGACAGGTATTATCAGATTCATCTCTCTTTTTTCACTTCCATATTAATTGTTCCACCTCTAAACTAGATTTGTTGATTTCTTAATACTAACCTCCCGAGATCCCAATTGGTATACTTCCCCTTAAAAGAAGATTACATAGTAGATTCTGTAAATGCAAACGAATACTTCAGTTTATTCATGATTTTTTCTTTCCAAAAGTTTGAAAACTTTTTTTGTTGAATTTCTGTCATTTTTCGCAATTTTTTCATTCCAACGGCAATGAACTTAATAGGCCAGAAAACAACATCCAACAACAACAAGCAACAATTTCCCACAAAAACTTTTGAAAGAAAAAATTAAAAAAAAATTTAAGAAAAAATAAAATGGAAGAACAAATAAAGAAAAAAGAACAGAAAAGAAATTTCCAAAGAAAAATAAAAAGGTTTATTACAACTTGTGCTTATCAGAGCTGGTTGGTTGATAAAGTTTTTTTTGTTCTCATCATTCTTTTGAGTTTTTAAATCAGATTAATCTTTAATCAATTCAACAAAATAACTGTAAAACACTTTTCTCACCGTACTGCATATCCGAGTGCGGCATCATTTCAATTCATTGTTTTAATGCGGAAGTAGAATCTCTGGCTGTTGTA
Source organism: Sarcophaga bullata (assembly GCA_005959815.1). NCBI lineage: Eukaryota > Metazoa > Arthropoda > Insecta > Diptera > Sarcophagidae > Sarcophaga > Sarcophaga bullata. Next base: position 8,201 of record QOCX01004806.1, on the reverse strand, counting down.
GAGCTGCAATTTAATTTTTCTGTGTTTCTGGTGGCTGGTGCATATTAGACGAGAGCCTTGGTTCCAAACCCCAAGTCAGATATCTTCAGCTAAACATAAAATGAATATGAAATAATTTCTCCGCGACACCTTTCCTCTGCAGATTTCTGCAAAGAACTCTAGGAATAAAATAAAATGCCATGGAAAAATGTCCTTAAAAATCTGTCGTTCGAAATCGACTTTAAGCTGTATGTCCAGACCACCAAGTTTAAAATTACACACACACAACATAAATGGTGTGAGAAACTAGATTGTAATCCTGCGCTAAAGGATTGTAATGACCAGTTCCAGTGTGTGCTACGATGTACTCGCTAGACGTGTTAATCTTTAGTGTGTGCTAGTTGTGGATGTCAGCTATACTCGCAATAGTGGGCGGAAATATATGTTATGTATGTATGTATCGTATGTATGTATGTATGATGTATGTATAGTATGTATGTATGATGCTATGTATGTACTGTAATGTTCATGTATTATGTATGTATGTATGTACTGTATGTTGCTATGGTATGTATGTATGTATTGTATGTATGTATGTATGTATGTATGTATGCTTCTAGTGAGCCTTCAAATATTTTAATGAACAGTAGACTCGGAAAGCAATGAACAGAAGTAGTGATTCCTGAATCGCCTTTCAGTTTTATCAGTACAACAGAAATTCAATATACAACAGAGACGAACACATTAAGCTTACGACGTTCGGCATGAATTCTAGTTCCATTTGAGAATAAATGATCAGCCTTACTATATCTGACAAGCATTTGTTTCGCTTTCACTGGAATACGCTCCACTTCATAAGAGATTATCTGAAGTTGGTTTGATTTCTTCTTGGCCTTATAAATTCCCCCAATTTTTTTTGTGGATTCTGCATATCGCCAGAAAGATGGTAAAAAATATAATGGCTAATGAAAGAAGTTCGTTTGTACCGTTATTTCACAATAAACGCTTCGTTAATGCCAAAGTTATGCATCAAAAACACATGAAATCTTTTTGTTAAAGCGTTTTTAATTAAGACAGTAAGGCAGGAAATGAATAAACCGTTAAGAATATGTCTGCTATCCACTTTGAATATGTGTTTGGTAATCTAATTAAACTTAAAATTTACAAATTCAATACAAATATTTTTCCCCTTTCTCCATAGAGCATTAAAATTAACATGAAATTTGTTCCAGACTCTGTTGTTCCGTTGACCATTCCAAGACTAATGAAAGCCATGAACATCAAGGCACACGTTTTAAAAATTAACAATAATTGCTCTCCTGTTTAGCGCTTTAATGCTTATTTTCCTCTTTAAATAAAAGCACAATTGTTGACCTTTTTTGCTCTCTTTTCTCTTTTTTGTTTTTGTTTTTATCTTTTATCTGATTTGTAAAAATCTAAAACTAAACAATAATAAACACAAAAGGAAAAAACGAAGAAAAACATTAAAAAATAACCAAACGATGGCATTTCCATTTTTTTTCTCTTCTTCTCTTTTATTAAATTGAAAAATATGTAGAGAATGGAGGAGAGCCGGCAACTATGCTTTCAATTTCCACTTCCCATATCAGCACAGAAAAAAGAGAGACAAAAAAAAAAAATTAAAAGAAAATTGTAAGTGGAGGCAGAGTACTTAATTGCTGTTCAAATTACAAAAGGATCTCTCTCTTTGAATTCTTAATTAATTGTAAGAGAAATACAGTATAAACGTAACTCTATATGTAACGTTACCTAATGAGGAGGATACATTTTATTATTGTTGTTGTTGCTGTTGCTGTTGCTGTTGTCCTTGTTTTTACTAATTCTGTGTGCCCTCCTGTTGCCTTTTTGGTTCATTCTGAAAAATCCTTTGCATGTGCTTTGAGGCCCAACAAACATTGTGTAAATTTTTTTATAATATTTTGATGAAGAAGAGAAACATAGGCTGTGCTGTGGAGGTCCGGAATGGGAGTTTAGAATTCTAATAAAAAACGTGTTATTCACTGTACAGAAAGCTAATCAGTAATGAAAAAAAGTAAATAAAGGTTAGGCAATACATACGAAGATATTTTAAAGAAATTTATAAACTGAACTCTGAATAGCTCAGCGAGACAATAAGAACCTACATACAGCGCTGTTAGAATCTCTGTTCGACTTCATACATTGCATGGCATAGTGAAGACCAGAATCAAAGCAGGAGACAGAACATGATAACCAGATACGAAGGCGTTTTTGACAACTGTTTATATACTTTGGAACCTGCATTGCAACGTGATCTGAGTTATAAAAGGATTTGGAGAAACTTGAAGTCTAAATATCTTTTGGATGCGGACGATACCATGATACACAGGAAGTTAAAGGACTGGTATGGGTAAAAGGTGGATGTGAATTACCAAATGAATGAAGTAATTCGGATACCAAGCGGAAAACTTGCAAGCAATTTCAAATGGACGATAACATCATAGAAAGATGTCTTTTAGCTGACAGCTTGAGCAGGAAGTCCCTAGAGCTGCTATTGGCGGCACAAGTTTCTATGAGATTGACTCAAAATTAGAACCGTTCTGTATGAATGTGAGCCACTGAGCCACAAATTTAACCAGAAGAACGCTTTGCATGCGAGAATATTCTGTAGGCTGGGAGGAAGGGTTTTCAAGCACGAACGTTCATCTCCGCTGGGTCTCCCTGGTCGTGTAGAAGCTGCTGGAAAGAATAGATATGTTTGTCAAAAGGACAATTTTTCATGCCAGAATGTTCTGCAGGATGGAAAAAATTGTTTTGCAATGTATGCGTACAGAAGTAAGAGGTAAAGGAAGACAAACTAAGAGATTATAGGTTGGAGTCTTGCATCAGAAATATCTAAAATTGTCTACGTATTTGAAATTGCAAACTACATTGATTAGGAACAAGTCTAGCTTCCTGTCTAATATATAGACACTGCGATGAGAAAATCCGAATGATTAGAACGCATATTTGGCATCCTTATGGCCTTTAAGGCATTTTTGAAGAAGATATATGAGGGCATAATCAAGTATAAGGCAGGGATTTTTTATTAACTTAGACCCGTAACCCATGGTTTCTAAAGACTCAAAAGAGGGAGATATTAGGCGAAAACAACTTACAGTCCGAAGCTGTATAAACGCATCGCTCTACGATAATGGTAGAATGAGCCTTTCGGTTTGCACTAAATTTGAGGACATTCCTAAAGAATCGCAAGAAGAAGTTTTTGTATTACTGTGTTGATTACTTTCAATTGCACAGAGTCACGACTTCATTTTGCAAAGTAGCATTGTAATCGTTCTTGTTAATTTCAAGCTCCTTTAAGATCCTTCTTGAACTGCTTCTATATGATGCAAGGCACTTCCTAATAAACGCAAGCACTTCTGACAAGCTCTGCAAACTGGAGTTTCTGATTGAAACTTTTTTAAACGTTTTTTAAATAACGCTGCGAGATGTTTTTGGAGAATGCCAGAGTAAGTATTGAATCCTTTGCACCTAGAGAAAGACCTCTGACTCTAGGCAAAGAATCTGAATTCCTGACAGATAAAGTAGAAGTTCTGTGATAAGAAGGATATTGGCCAATAATCCAAATGCAAAGGAACATGCCATGCTTTTTAATTATGCTTTAAGGTTCCATGCCTGATGGCAATGCTTTTGTTTGATTATCAGTAGACCTACTCTCCTATGCACATGTATTTAGTGTGTTGTGCTATTACAAAACAATACAAAAGAGAAGAAAATAATATTTCAATGAATGAATGAATGAATGAATGAATGAATAAGTCGTCGTCCATTGCACATTTCGTTTTACATAAGCGAGTGGGAGTAACAATTATTTGTTTGTATTGGTTACTACTGGCATGCTTTTTTTTGTTTATTAACTGGCTTGTGTATGTGAGTTTGTACGTGAGTCTAGCTAGGGTTTGTTAAAAAAGAATATTTTCACAGCTTCTAGCACTTCCGGCTATAGGCCTTGATATCCCCAAATAGAATCACATTTTATTCAAAATTTCTTTTTCACTTTCCTTCTTCCCTTTTTCGTTCTCTCTTTCGGTTAAAATACTTCACGAGGCTATATTCACATTTTTTAGCTTGTGTTGTTGTTTTGATGCCATTGCTGTTGCTTTTTTTGTCAAATCTTTTGTTTAGGTTTTGATGAAAAAAACGTGGTTATGACCTAAGGCATCGTTTTTACTCATTTTTTTTACTTACAGTTGCTGTTGCTTCTATTATTCAAATAATGAAAGAATATAAGCACAACAACAACAACACAAACAACAGAATATTTAAAAAAATTTTTTATTTTTTTCTATCATCATATTGTGTTGTAATATCGTGTTGAAATCGTATTGTTTCTTTATCTTTTCAATGCAGAAAGAAAAATTCAATTTTTCCTTGGGCATGAGGCGTAATAACAGAAAAAACGCAAAGAAAAGAAAAGTAAAAGGAATGAAAAGGAAGAAAAGAAAAGGTTTTTTTCTTTTTTTTTTTGAAATTAAAAAGTAATCAGGTCAGACGATTGCCAAGTGTTTTACACATTTTTAACTACCAGTTTTCTTGGGGAACTAATTTGTAGAAATTAGTTAACGGTACATACGGAATCTAGTTTATTTAATAAAATGGAACGTGCAATGGAGGAAAACTGTTGTTTTGGGTAATGTTGCCTGAATATTGGCGTTATGCAGTAATTTTGTCATATTTTAACGAAAAAGTCAAATTTTCTTTTAAATATGTGGGAACCACAGTCATGTACTCCATGTCAACAATACCGTATCCACTGGTAGCCTATTGGCTTATTTAGACATGTGGCCGGTCATAATCCAGGTCAGACATCTCCAACGAAATGAAATATGAAAAGAAATATTACCGCGGTGACTTCCGCTCAACAAATTTCTGGCAAAATCTTCAGAGTAAATAAATTTGTCATGAAAAAGTCTCCTCAAACAAATCTGTTTTTCGGTGCGTCGATCTTTTAAACTGTGAACCAGCCGCTCTGGAGGGGTTGTAATAACCAGATATGTATGTATGTCTGCATACTTCTTGTGTGAGAAACGAGGTCGTAATCTTGAACGAAGAGTTGCAATGGCCAATTATGTATGTACGATGTACTCAGAGTGTTAACCTTAGTGTGTGCTACTTGTGGATGTCAGCTACACTCATAGTAGGAGAAAATTAAAAACTACCATCGATGTTTTAATCAGTGCATCGTCTATCGATTTATCCACAAACACATCAAAGTTTGCTGAGCTTTGAACGCATTGAGCGAACAAGAAAAAAAAAATACAAAACTGCGAGTTATCTCATAGCTCGGCGTCAACGTGTAACCTCTATAGGGTGTGTCTGTAATGTCTCCTAATCTGTTGCCCTTGCCAATTTCAGGTTGTGTTGACCTACTGGGGGGTAAATTCCGTAGCCCTTACTTACAAACAAACAGCCATTTCCTTTTGAGATGCATTAATACATTGCGCCAGATTACAGAAGTATTAGTTCAGGTGACACTTCCACTCATTTTGGTGTCTAACATGGGTTTGAATCGATCTTTATTTAGAAATACTTGCTTTGAGTACTACAATGTTATTACAATGCCGGTTAATCCTCAGGCTACTTATCAGTATCTCAATGGTCTTCGTGTCTTTGCGAATTTCAAAAAATTAGAAAAAACTTCGGCCTCGAATTGGATCGACGGATCCTCATTCATACGAACGACATGGTGAAGTCGTGAAGCCGTTGGGCAATAGGCTGCACAAGGTATACACCGTTGAGGAGTGCATACAGTACAGATTTTACGCAGCACTTTCTCTCGAACAGTCCCAAGGCTGTTGCAACAGTATAATTTGTTCATGCTTATGCTCAGGAAGAGTACGGGGAGGATGAAGTATTAGTTTTGTGTATAAGAAGCTCTGCTATTCATTGCCTATGAGACTGTAGTAGCATCTTTGGCAAGAACTAGCTACGCTTGACATAATTTTTAGTGGTAACTGCGGAGCCCAAAATAAAAAATTCTTGAACTAAGCGAACGTATAGTTATCAGCCGTAATCTGGATGAAATAGGACGCATGTCTTACTTGTCGACAACATATACTTGTTTTGCAACTGGCTTGGTACGCCAATGATGCCAAGGCGGAAGCGCTGGTAGCCTTTAATCTAATGCCTTCTGCAACAAAGACGAGAGGTCTATCATGACTAGGATTAACTACTCATAAATATGACAAATTTCCATTCAAACAAATAAAAAAATTGATGCAATATAGAGGCTCTTCATTAAACGCTTTCCATCTTTAGATCTAAATGATAAGGAATGTGTGTGGTGAGATTATGTGTGGTGGAATTAAATATCGTTCAAATGTCCGTCATGGCTTTTCTGGTGGAGCTTATTGAAAATGTTTAATTTGTATGTTTTGGCGTATAATTAGTCTGTTTTGGCGGATGGCATGGTAGGGTCAAGTGGTATTTTGAATACCACTGTGTTGTAGCCAAGCTACCTTATCACATTACCTCTACGTGGATAACTTTGCCCTAACAATGTCTCAGATATCCATTGTGTTATGAACGTGTGGTACATAGCGCCGACTGCTAGGTTCGACCCATCTAGCAGGTCATCCCCATATGACTATAAAATTTTGTGTTCGATGTCGTTCGAACGATGATGCCTTCAGCCCAAAATCCATACAAAAAAGGGATGCATTGAATGCTTTCGGGTGGTAGCTATGTGTGTTGGTAAAGTGCCAAACTCGATATTTTTTGTTTGTTTACGTATCCATTCATCTAGAAATGGATCGCATAGCTGAAGATGATTTCTCTATAAGAACTAGCGTGAGTTGGCAACTGTTCTAGAGCCTATTCTACGTTTGCGTTCATGTTCATTTAGACTGAATAAAAATGACATTTAACAAGATGACTGTTCCGAAGTCCCTATAGGAAGATAAAATATTTCAATGTGGCTTATATTAGAAACAACTCTTCACAGTTTCAGGAGAAAAGTAAAGAAAAGAAAAAGAAAGAGAAAAACAAGAATAATAAAAAAATAATAATGAATGAATTAATAATTGAATTTATCAATAAATAGATGTTGATTTATTGCTTTTAGAATATTTCTAAGAATTTTCACACCATAATTGGTTGCCATAGACTTTAGCAGTGAATAAACGCCATCTGTCATGGTATATGGAATATGCCATGATTTAAATAAAATTTGATCCTTGATTATATGCTGGATTTTCTTTTCATTATTTTAATTTCATCATTTTCATCCATTGAATCAATTTATATGTCTTAGGAAAGAAAAAAAACAGAATTTTTTGTATGATTGTACTTTGTGGTTAGTCATCATAAAATAGAAGTTATTTCCAATGAGATCGCAATGTCTTCTCTCCGTTTGAGAATGGTATGTGTTAGAATATGCTCACCGATGCACATCACTCAAGACTTTGTGCTAAATTATTTTGCCTTATGTATTGAATATGTAAGAGAAAGCTATTTTTATAAGTCACACTGTCACACTTACATCATCAAATAATGGATCGAATCATGCATGGAATGAATTAAATGAATCAGATTTGGAGTTTCTTAATTGAATTGAATGAAAGTCGTACATACAATAAGTCAAATGGTTTGCAAATGTGGTATTAAGATTCTCCAATAGAAGTACCATATAGTAGGGGAAAGTTGAAAAAGGCTTTTCCCAATCTTATGGCTTTGGCTTGTTTAGTTCAAGTTTAATGCATCTTGCTGTTCCCTTTTAGCTCCAAAATATTTAATTTTTAAAAGTATTTTCTTTAAAACTGAAGCTTTAGTGGGAATTGACCGTTCACTTTCTGGAATGTTTAATTATTGATTTCATCAGTTTCCTTTTTTGGAATCAATTTACAACGGGCTCTGAGTCACAAGGAGCGATGCTGCTGCCTGCTGCTGGCCTGGCTGCCTGTAACACTTTCGTGTTGGTCATTCTTAAAATAAATTTTCATTTTCAAAAAAAAAAAAAATATTTCCATAGACTAGGGGACAACGCAGTCAGTCGTCTGTCAGTCTACTGCCTTAATGCTTTAAAGGAGGGTTACGGGCTTTTTTTAAGACTCTTGTTACTGCTATTGCAGACAAACCTTTGACAAATTAAACCCCAAATTACCGAAGAGGTAATTAAAAAATGACAAACAGAAACAAAAGAAGCAAAAAACAAAAACAAAAAACAAAAGAAATTTGTTCTTGAG
>QOCX01004805.1:0-13972 GCA_005959815.1 Sarcophaga bullata | reverse complement strand
AAAGTTAACTTTATTTTATCGGTAAGTTGTAATAACAAAAATAAGTTCAAGGTAACTTTATAGTTAACTTTAGTTAAAGGTACCTTTAACAAAACCCAAGTTTAACAACAAGTTGTAATAATGGCTCTTAATCTCATAGCAAACGATATTAAAATAATGATTTATTAAAGCTTTAAAATTATTCCATCACCTCATAATTATGCTCTTGTAACTTGTAATAAATACAAATTTAAAATGGCACATCAGTCGTCCATACAATGAAGTTTTTTTTTTTCAAACTACAATTCCTAAAAAAATAACAACAACAATGCAATGAAATATTATACGATTTTTTTTTGTGGTTTTTGCAACAGGGATTAACATCCAAACAAATCCATTTTGTGTAAAGTAATATGATTTTTAAGCTGCTTTTTAATTATTATAATTATTTTGCCTTCTTTTTTGTTTTTGTTTCTCTGCAGTTTGTTCGAATGCCCCCCAAAAAACTTCATGACAGTTACGGGTGAGTTGAGTAACTCTAACTCAAGTAAATCACTTGACCATTTCAAATTGTAATAATAAGCAGATAATGCCGTAAAGTTACAATTGTATTGCTACATATGTACGCATGTATGTGTGTATATGAAGTTTATGAACAGGAGTAAAAAGTTAAATTTTCTTTTCAAGGATATCATGTTGCTGTTATATGAGGTTGTCGGTAACTTGATAATGCCAGCTACTTAAAGTATCAACAACAGTGCATAAGATAAGTGAGAAAGAGATTACAGGGTTAAAGTTAAAGTATGGAAATGTCTTCTAATTGTATTTTAAACTTTAAAAAACGAAAATAAAAAATAAATTTTTAAAAGACTTGAAAAGTATTTCAAAAATTCTTCAAACAAAATCAACAATTTTCTCATCAAATTTGATGAAATTAATGAATTTCTTTTCACTGCACTTTATAAAATTATGACCTTATACGAGGTCTGACCAAATAGCATAAATTGTTCTTAACTTTGATTTAAAATTTACAACACATACGTGCATACATTAAAGAACTTCATTAAATCGTTGATAATATATTGAAAATTTTCATCGCAACACTTTAATTATGACAAGATAATGTCTGTTGACCACAAATTAATGCGCCGTACGCCTTGTACCATTTGCATGCAGCTGCAAAACCACAAGTGGTGTATAAATGCTTGTAATTACTTGATTTACTATAAAGATCAGGCATTAAATGCACAAAAAACTCTTTTTATTTACAGAAAAGATTTCAGAAATTACTTTAATTACGGAAATCGCATTAAAACAAGGTAAACAGAAGAGTATAAGCAACAGGTGTGAAAAATACAGACGTTTAAGGATAAATATTAAGAGGACAATATACTGGTTGAGCATTACACTGAGCATTATTTTACTTTAGGGTAAGAATATGTAAGCATCGTAATTAAATGATTCAGTAAACATTTCCTCTGTAGATCAGATATTCGCGTTAATAAAAATCTAAGAAAAGACCCTAGCTTCTCATACCACTTATGCTGTGTGTGGTAATTTTACTTGTGGGTGGCAGGAACTCCATCTATTGGCTGTACAATCAATTCGATAAAATTCGAATGACTCGCCTTATCTACGGTTAATACTCCTTCAAGATGTCTTCATCTTTGTATAATGACTTTAAGAAAATAGTAAAAATATTAGCCAGATTATGGATTCAAGCGAGAGTTAATCTGACTGTTATAATGCTCAAATGTCGGCCACGATAGTAAGCTGTCCATTAGAACCAGATAATCGGATAATACCGGATAAACTATTCTTGGCAAACGGAATCCAAGAATAGTTGCAAACTTTGAGACATCAGTCGTCGTAGTCTAGTAGGTAATATGTTAGCTTATTAGATACGAGGTCACGTTTCAATCCCCAGCTGAGACATCTCCAACAACAAAACGAAACAGGAAAAATATTTCTTCTACGACATCCAGTCAGCAGTTCCTCTTACAAAGATTCTGTGAGTAAATAAAAATTGCTTCTCAAAAATTTGACGTTCAGAGTCGACTTTAAACTGCAGATCCCGTCACTCATGCATTAAATTAACACGCACAACTGTAACTGAAGGGTTGCGATAAGCAATTATATTTGTATATATGTTGCAACATTAATATTGTAGAATCAGAAATCAGACAATGTTAGCCTATATATGGCAATATCGCTGTGTTCCTTACAAAGGCATTCAAAGAATGTATGAGTGGGGACAACGCACATTTATAAAGTTCGAATGGCAAATAGTGTAGTGGTGTCCTGAGAAACAAGGACAAAAAGTTTTTTTATTGTATGAAGGCAATTAAAATTTTTTTTCGAGTGTAGTACGGCGTTATATAGGTATCTATCCCCCAGGGACTAATCGCAAAGATGCATCGATGCTATATCGAATTTTCACAATATACATTGAATAACTTTTGTAACACAATGGAACTGACGATTTAGTACACTGCCGTCAATCCATTTTGAGTATAACTTTCCCACAATCGTGTCGCCTACATAACTTCAGAATGCAGTTCGGTGCCAATAAGAATAACTGCCTGGATATTATTTGATACGCACTCTTCGAAATGCATTATCGCTGCACAGGAGCTAGAGATTGCCCTCATCACTTTCTTTACAACTTTCTTTAAGTCTCCAATGTCCGATAATATATTTAGACTATGTTTGATATCAGAGATCAGCAATGAGTATTCAAAAAGATGAGTAGATTCGAATCATACTCATAATAATCTGATAATTCTACCCATTCTTACTTATTTTAATACTCATACTCATACTACTCATATTCAAAGTTTAAAGTACTCATCATACTCATACTCAACAACACGTATGGTGTGTTTGATTTCTACTCGCCTTTACTCAACAGATGCACGAGTCACAAAATAAGTATGATTCAGTACGAAAACTACAATACTCACTAGAAGGTTGTGTGTTTGCTCTGTTTGCTGCTCTGTGTTTTTTGCTTATGTGGCTTTTTCTTTTGTTGTAAACGCAACAATAACTACGACTGTAAATTTTTGATGAATGATTCGAATCACTCGAATCATTTCTGAGTATCATAAGTATTTTTTCTAAATTTATGAATCTGAATGAGTAGTCGTATGAATCAAACATATTCTGAATGTTATGAGTTCGATGTCAACGTTGTACTCATACTCATTGCAACTTGTACTTATAAATCAACGTTGTAGTGAGTACGAATGGATCAGAGTAGTTAAATTTCAATGTTATTGACTCACTTATATACTCAAAATTTCATGAGTACTTAGAGTAGCGAAAAAGTAATTCATTGCTGAACTCTGGCCTGAATAATGTAATGCAAGACACAAGTATCTTGCCAATACAATTACCAAGCAAAAGTTTGTCTCCAACTAATCTGGCTTTAGGCTCTGCTTCAGTATAGCTTATCTTTCGCAGTGTGGGTCCATCTAAACTACTATTACTGTTCCACGGAGGGAATCTGATCAAATCGGTGTCATGGAAGCTTCTCTCTTTGAGACCTTACTTACATGCGCATTGACATGAATTTCATCAAACAGAATGTTACTCTATTTAGCCTGTCCAGATGTTCTAATTCTTAACTCGAATCAACCTGAAGGAGCTGAAAGCTCAGACTGTACTGACACATCCTGTTGAGCATGGCTTTCGAAGGCATAAACCTCAATCCATCGGCATACCCTAGAAACCTACTATTTAGTTTCATTATTTATTATCGAAATAATGGAACACCTTCTCAGTTTTTGCTCAACTTTAGGGCAAAAGAGAGCCAACAATTTTGTGGATGAGACTTTACCGACATTACTTAACTGACTGCACTGGAAAAAATTTAAGGATGAAACTACACACAATCCTCCCTTTGTATGCACGAAAACTATGTGCATTAAGATTTTGCCCATGTTATCGATAAACAAGAATACATCAAATACGATAACAATTTGAAGCTTGTGGGCCTAATGCTTAAAGGGTACACGATTATTATTTTATTTCAAATGCTTAAACAGTAACTATGCTTTGTCGACAGTGAATAATGTCTGAAATAGATTCAGAATTTAAATGAGGTTATGTCAACACAGTTTAAAGTAAGAGGAACGGCGATGTGTGTAATGCAGCCACCAATTAAGTGTTAAGTTCTTCCAGATGTAAGTAAAGGGCATTATATTGCAACAGAACTACATTTCACAGAATTTTACTCCAGAGTGATAAACTGTCCCGATAACAGTAACCATTTAAACACAAACGATGGGGAATTTAATCCTGATAACAATTTTTTTCATCTTTTTTTCAAAGTTTATTAAAATAATTCTCAAATTAAATTCAAACCATTTTGAAATGCCATGTAACAAATGTAACAACTTATTACATAAAAAAAAAAATAGAATGAGATGGAGAAGGAAAAGGAGAAGAAGGAATAACAAATTATTAAAACAATTAATTTGCCTCGAACCGTTTTTTTTTTCGCTTATTCTGCTACAAACTACTGTCTGCAGTTGTTGCAGAATTAAATATGCAACTCGTATTTCATTTGTTGACTACAAAAAACAACAAAAAAAAGAAACAAAAAACAAAAAACTTCGTTAAAGCCTTAATTAAAAATGAAGTTTTTTGCTGATGTTTTGTTGCCTGTTTTTTTTTTTACAAAAAACAATTGTTTTTCTGTCTTGGCATGTTTTTGCTTTACACCCATTGGGGAATGACAGCTGTCGAGGTATAAAAAAGCTGGTTACGACGATACACAAATAAAATATGCCAACCAAGTGTCGTTTACGCTTAACTGAGTCAGTCGACTAATTTAAATGCATTATGAAACTGGAAATGGATGGAAAGAAAAAAAAAATTCCATAAAATGAAAAAAAAATGAACAGGGCTCAGCAATACAAGAGTATAGAAGAAGTTAAGGAAAGTTATTGCATGTCATTGGCTCGAGGAAGTAAATAAATTGGAAAATATAGAAAAAATTAGTACTCGAAGGATATTTATTACGTAAAACAATTAAGGTTTTTTATGAAACCATTTTAAATAGATTAGCAACGCAGAGGAAGGAATATATTTTTATACTTCTCTGACCACTTCTTTACAAAAGAAAATATATACGTAATGCACTCGTGTATAAAATTAACCACACACAACATAAATGTGTGAAAAGCTAGCCATAATCCTGACTGAAAGGTTGTAATGGCCAATTGTATGTTCAGTATGACGACCAACATTCACTCTACCATTGGAATGCATGGATGGTGGAGCAACATTTCAACTTTTCATAGGTGATTCTATGGAGAAAGCTCTTTTATCCGACGTCAGGAACAGGAGAGGTGTCAGTGTAGTGGCTCATCACAGGCGGCATCAAGATAAAACAGTAAAGTCAATGAGAAAATCCGGGCACACAAGGCGAGAGCAGTTTTACATACGACACCTACAAAGCACCTTAAGTAGGAACGCGTTAGCAATGGCAATTGGCGAAAAGCTGATTAATAAACTAACAACACTCATGGGTAGATAACGTTGCAGCATAAATCAAGCTACTGAAGAATCATTGGGTATAGTGCGGCCCTGGCAGAAAACATGGACATGAGACGTGACACTTGGCACTTGATTTCTCAGAGAAGGAAGCTCAAACTCCAGCTTATAAACGATAACACAGAATCTTTTATTTAAATAAGTATTACAATGTTTTTATGATTTCATTAGCATTAAATAAATAGATTTTCTTCTTCGTTTATATAATTTGTATGATAATATGACATATATACGTTGGTTGCAGGAAGTACACCAAACAAACGTCTTTTCGATTGCTGATCACGCTTTCAAAGGACAAATTTTATTGCGAAATATTTGTAATTGATTGATCGGGTTTTCTTTAATGAAATATTGATGGCAAGTGTATATTTTAAATTTGTTTATTAATCGTATATTTTTTAAAGGCAATTAAATCTAGCAAAGATAGCAATGGTATATACATACATACTGTAAGGAAAATGGAAATGGTGTAACATCGTTCAACATTAAAATATTAAACAAAAGCTACAAAAACAAAACAACGAACTTGTTTACTTGATAAACAAAAATAAAAAAACAACATCAGTATAACGAAAAAGGAATAAAAGAGTAAACCAACATGCAACAACAACACTGAAGGGACAAACGTAAACAACCTACATAAACAACAAGCAAGTAAGCAAGAATAAATGTAAACAACGATGTTTACTTTCCATAGAATTCTCGGTAAAGGCTAAGACCAGAACCTTCGCTTATGAGAACATTCATCAGACTGTTTACGTTGCTATATAAAAGACAAGGCAAAGCATGCAAAATCGGAGTAGAATTCAGCCAGTCTTGTGTGAAGACGCTGTGCATGTGAAGAAAGCAATCGTGGTTTAAGATCTCCGTTACAAAGATTTACAGAACACTTGTGTATAATTTTTAATATTTATTGCAAAGGAATAAGCACGGGAAATAACAAACAAAGCAACTGTTATTGTTAGAACGAGTTGTGAACAGTGGCACACAAAATTGTGGCGAATAATAAAAGAATTTAAAACTGATCATAATGTATTTTTATTTTTATTTGCAATGTACGAGCTCATATTTTCAAACGAATTTTAAAGCCTACACAACACAACGTAACAATACATATAAATAAACAATATTACTTTATACTCTTTAGTATCTTAACAATCTAGCCATTATTTTGAGAATAACTCCTGGTACTTCTTTTATTATTCTGAAGTATCATTTTCAAGAACATTTTAAAGTATTTATTTTATATTCAAAATTAATTGTTGCTTTAGCTTAGAGCACTTATATCCGAAAAGAAAACTTGAAAAGGTATTCATTCTTCAATTTTTTTTTTTTTTTATGAGAATGTTAACCTGTTGAGCTTAGAAGAGTCAGTCTTTCTTAAAGCCAAAATATTATTTTAAAATATTCCAAAAAAAAAGGAAAAAAATTTGAAACAAAAAAAAAAAAATCTTAAAAACAAACAATCATGATCTACTCTGTTATAATTATTTTAAATTGGTTGCAAGATGCTCTTCATAATAAATTGGCAACAATAACAGGATTATGCTGAGGAAAATGCACTCTCTGTTGGTTGGATGTAAAATAACTTCATTACAAATGAAAAATTTAAAAGAAAATAAAACAAAAATAAAGAGAAAAAGAATTCTGAAATAAAAAAAAAAAAGTAAAGTAAAAATAGAAACTTTAAATAAAATCAAAAAGAGAAAAAGAAAAGAAAAAAGAGAGAACATTATGGTATACATTATTTACATACAAAGAGATAGAATAGTCAAAGATATTATAACCATACAGTACAGGTGCATCAAATTAAAGAAGCATTAGAAATCCTTTAGAACTATTATTGGCGAACCCAGATACAATATTTGTGTACATTAGTGAATTAAAATTGGCATAAAAATTATTTTTTTTACTTTTTAGGGTAGCATCGAACCCAAGGCAGGTCCTGTAGGTTTAATCCATTGCATTAAACTCTATATAAGGCTTTTAAGGAATTAAAGTACTATTTGAGCTCTAGAGTCCGCAATAATATATGCCAAGTGCAGTAAATCACAAAAATCCAAGGCCTCTCTTCTTTTTTTATAGTTGGGTTCGAATAAATCTGATACGACCATTAAGTATAACGAAAAATAAAAAGAAGGAGGTTAGGTTAGGTAAGGTGGCAGGTGGCGGACTCCCCATTATAATATATACAATCAATTCAATCCAGGGGTCAAACATGCCCTAGAGGAAACCCCACGAACCAAAATAAATCTTGATATTGCAACAATCCTTATATTAGCAAGGTCAGTCAAATATATCAGACAATGAGAGTCAACACACTTTGTGTCTTTGCTACAAGGAGCAGTCTCTTCTCTTTAACATCAATGCTCCAGCAGAAGTTATTTAATAGAATACCGAGTCTTTCGACATGCCTCCGAAAAGGTCAGTGGCAACTTAAAGATTGTTAAGCATTTTAAGAACAGAAAACTGAATTGGCCTTGTCCAGTCTCCATACGTGGCCTGCTGGGTTAGCAATCAAAGGATGAAGAAAAAGAAATCCATTTATCTTTACATTAATATCTTTAATAACCGGCATATCGAAAGAAAATGATAAAAATGCATATACTTGATAGAACAAATAGTAAACTCAAACATCAACATCTTTAAACCATAATCCAAACAACTTCGATTACTTCGGCTAAGGTACGCCCTTTAGACATATAATAACGAAATAATTATTTTATGGTACAATTCTTGAAACGTAGCTTGTTACAACCGCATGACCTCAGATAACGTCATACATTAGTGTTAGCAACGGAATTAGATGGGAAATCAGGCTAAAAATGTGAACAAGTCAGAACTTGAACGTCAAGAAAGCTTAGCTGTGTGTTTGTTATTTAACCACTGTGAATGTGTTTACATTACGAACGACTCTCTTGTCGAAACTCTCTTGGTTTTCGTGCTGGCCACTGCTGGACAGAGTAATTTTGAAATTCGGCAACCAGGTTTATTGAACTACCTATGGTTTGTAGAATTCCATGCTGCCTTTTCGAGTTTTAAAAATAATTTTTGCGGGGGCACATATTTGTATACCCTCTGCTACTTCCCAAACATCTCTGCAGCGATCAATACTTCGTTAAAGTTTATATGTTTAACACAGTCGTAATCGATTGAAAGTTTAACGTGCCTTGGTATACGAACCTGATTCGATCAATGTATAAGAGATATATACTTCCCAGATAGTTAAACTAGCTAGCATTCTCTAGCTGACTAGCGCCTAATCTGGTATTATGAACTTTGTTGAAAGGATTTTTGTTCCTGCAGATCACTTAAATTATTTGTTTAACACTGTATTTCTTATACTCTTTATTCACATTTGCTCCACTGTTCTCTAAATATGCAAACGCTTATGTAATGACCAAGTTTTTTCGTTTTACTTCTGATAAACTATTCAGGTAACTAGAGGAGAGTCAAGGGAATTTTTGAATGTGGTTAACGTAGAATAATGTATCTTCTTACATGTTTTACTTTCATTTTTTACACAAAAACAAAAACAAAAAAATTGGGAATGAAAAATAATCCTATTTTGTTGTTTTACGAAAAGATGTAACAACAATATGGATATACCCTCGAAATAAGATAATTATACGGGGGATTATTTTTAATCTAAATTTGCAATTAAAAAGCTATTGATAAGAGGGAAATAAATTGATACAGAAAGAACGCTTTCGCTTATATATTTAAAAGGATAATAGAGGACTGTTAGAAAGTAGAATAAATATAAGAAATTTCCAGCGTATAAAATAATTCTTCGAGTGTAGTAGTATAAGTAAGTATAAGCAAGCATATGACCATTACAAATAATCTTTCTGTGTTTTGGGGTAAAAGGAAATTTTCGTACAAATCTTTTGTCTATCTTTTACACATGATAACACTTTTGTTTATACATTCGTACGTTTTCTTTTTCTATGGTCCTTTTTCTTCAATGTGATATTTTTGTATGCATAACACACCTTCATACAAAAATAAACGGAAGTTGCAAAAAGAAAAATATACACTCAGTTACACACAAACATGTTTACAACAAAAAAAAAATTTTTTTAGTCAGCCACATCAACATTATTCTTCTCTTCTCTTGTTTTTCTTTCTTTCGTTTTTTTTTTGCTTTTTCTTTCTTTTTTATATCGTTTAATATTCCTAATGAATCAGGCAATGAGAAATTAAAAGCTTTTGGTACTATTTTTAAAGTAAAAAAGTACTTTATTAATATACGTTAGCAAACAATGCATAAGGCATTTTCACTGAAGTTTATGAATCATTATGATATGAATTGTTTCAAAATTTTATTATGTCCTTAGAACATGTGTACGTCACATAGAAAGTAAATCGATAATACAGGTATAACTAGAGGAGATAGTGGGACATTCAACGGTTTACCCTCCTATTGAATCCTAGTCGCGAGACCACATACATGCGTATTCAACATACATAATTATAATTACAACCTTCAGTCAGGATTACGATCTAGTTTCTCACATCACTTTTTGTTGGTGCGTTTATTAAATCCGACTCCAAACTACAGATTTTTTAAACATTTCATGACCTCTGGTTTGAAGCCAAGCCTTTACAACTAATCACAGCAACTTCAAACTTATATTATAGTAGAAACAAAGTTAGTTATGCTCATTGAGGCCACAGCAGATTTAAATTAAATTGAAAGTCAATCAATTTCTTTGCCACTCCATACAAGTATCCAGTAATCCAATAATATAATGTAGAGATCAGAGATCAGCATTGAGTATTCAAAAAGATGAATAGATTGGAATCATACTCATAATAATCTGATACTTATACGCATTCATACTTATTTTAATATCATACTCATACTACTCTATTCAAAGTTTGAAGTACTCATCAGACTCATACTTGACACCTATGCATGATGGTGTTTATTTCGACTCTCTTTTACTCAACAGGTGCACGACTCACAAAATAAGTATGTTCGAGTACGAACACTAAAATACTCTCCAGAAGTTTGTGTGTTTGCTCTATTCGCTTTCTGTGTTTTTTGCTTGTGTGTCTTTTTTCTTTTGTTGTAAATGCAGCAGTAAATTTTGATGAATGATTCGGATCACTGGAATCCTTTATGAGTATTGTAAGTATTTGTCTAAATTTATGAATCTGAATGAGTAGGCGTATGAATCAAACATATTTCGAATATTATGAGTTCGATGTCAACGTTGTACGCATACTCATTGCAACTTGTATTATAAATCAACGTTGTAGTGGTATGAGTTAGTCAGAGTAGTTAAATTTCAATATTGTTGACTCACTTATATACTCACTCAAAATTTCATGAGTACTTATGAGTAGCGAAAAAGTAATTCATTGTTGATCTCTGGTAGAGATCAATCAGCAAAAACTACGAACATTAAATCAGAAATTCCTATCAAGTCTAGCCTTACTGACCTATTATTATCACATAGGAGCAGCATTAAATATTTCTAAAAGTCGCCTTAGTCCTGTAATTAATGTGTTGGCTTATTAGACATAATTCCACGGTTCAAAACCCAGGTCCGACATCTCCAACAAAACGAAATATGAAAATTATTTCTTCGGAGTCTGTCTGTCAGCAGATTTCTGGCAAAAACGCTGAAAGAAAGCAAGATTGCCGTGAAAAGTTTCTGAAAAAAATCTGTCATTTGGAATAGACTTTAAACTGTAGGTACCATCACTCATCTTGAAATTTTAACACACTCGACATAAATGGTGTTAGAAGCTGGGACATAACATTGCCTAAACGGTTGTAATGGCCAACTATGTATGTATGTTTGTATATAATTTTTCTTAGAAATATTTGTACAGCAGAGGAGTATGTTAGTAAATGTGATTTGATTTGATCTTAAACCATCTTTTTAGTACTTTGAAGAGAAGAAAAAGGTACTTTATAAGTATTCTTACCACCTCAGCTGGACATATGTACTCTACTCGATGTTTAATGGTCTAATAAAAATATAAGTGTGTAGTAATTTGTTAACCAAAGTCATACATTACTCTTACCACTTCAATGTGTACTCTCTGTCTCTTACACTTTCTCTATTTTCTACTTTCTTTTACACATACGAGTACATGCATGTTTTACATAATCTGATACATATTTATGAATGTATGTATACATGTATGCATGTATGTATATAGTTTACGTTTTTCTTTTTGGAAAAATTTGTAAATGAGTTTTAAGTTTGCAAGGATTATAACGACGGCCATTGAGAAAATGTTGAAACTCTTACTTTTTCTTTTCGTTCCTTCTCTTTGGCAGAGAAGGTATTAAATTTTCCTAAATTCAGGTGATTACCTAAGTCATGTATGTATGTATGTATGTATGTATGTACGTATGTATATGAATATGTCTGAGCAAAACAAATAAATTCATTGGAAATTCAGATAGAATAGCTAGCTTCACTGTATTGGTAGTAGATAATTAATGTAACACAACAATCCTTATTTGATTAGTAATTTGATAATTTATTAACAAAAGTTTATCGTTAAAAAGAGTCATGAAGAAATCGATAAATGATCATACATACATACATACATACATATGCATAAGTAAATATAGTATTTGTTATTCTAATTAGATTATATGTATCATATGTACATACGTACATAAGGCAATAATTTATATTCACAATATTTAATACGAGTATTTATTTAAGATTTATTAGAAATCTTAATAAGTTGTAATCCAAGTAATCGAAGTTATAATTTCTGTACTGAGCAATCATAAAGCTTTAGTGATTATGAAACATTTAAGTCAGAATATTAAATACTCATTAAGAGATATTTTTTTGATCCAATTAGTATGCGGACAAAAAAAGAAACATAAATCAATAAACAAGACAAACAGACAACAAAATACACATATCATACGGTAAACATAAATACATACATAATTGGTTATTGCAACCCTTCAGACAGAATTACGACATAGCTGCTTAACTCATTTATGTTCTTTGTGTTAATTTTTTACCCATAAGCGGTGAGACGTACAGTTTAAAGTCGACTCCGAATGTTAGGTTTTTTCAGAATCTTTTTAGTTTTTGCCAGAGATCTTTTGAGATGATGTTGCCGAAGAAATATTTTCGGTGGTTTGAACCATGGACTCACGTCTAACAAGCTAGTACGCTAACTGCTAGACTACGACGACTTTCGATACCGTAAACAGATATTATAAAAACAAAGAGATAGGAATTTAAGAGGAGGGAACAAAACAAAAATCGAAAATACAAAAAAAAAGGGCATAAAAAGATGGTTATGTACAGACATAAATAAATAAGGGAGTATAAAGATGCTAACAACATTGCTGCCATGCAATCGTGATGAATTAGACAGTTTTGAGCGTGGGACTGTAACCGATAGTTGTACAACGGAATGGATTTTTGGCCAAAAGAACCACCGAATAAATTTGATAGTACAGTGTTAGCAGTTAAAATGTGTTCCATTCAAATAAGTAATGCTTCAAATAATATCCAATAAAGTGAAATATGAAAGCAAATGAAATCGCCGTTGTCTAGTAGGTAATGTGTTGGTTATTAGACAAAAGGTCACGGTTCATACCTCAGGTCAGACATCAAAATGAAATATGAAAAAATATTTCTTTGCGACTTCCTCTCAGCAAATTTCAGGAAAGAACTCAAAGCGTAAGTAAAATTGCCATGAAAAGTTTCTCAAAAAATTTGCCGTTCGGAGTCGACTTTCAACTGTAGGTCCACCATTCATGTATAAAATAACACACACAACATAAGCGGTGTGAGAATCTAGGCGTAATCCTTGGTTGTAATGGCCAATTATGTATGTTATTGTATGGTATGAAAGCAAATATCTGAAAAAAAACTCTGAGAGTAAATAAAATTGGCCATGAAAATTTCTCAAAAAGTCTGTTTTCGTATCGATTAAACTATAGGGCATCCACTCATGCCCATTCACGTATAAAATTCATACACGACATAAGTGATGTGAGAATGTACATTGTATGGATAATAAAGTGCAGAATGTGACATTTGATTAGCGTAAGACTCTTATTGAAACTCTTGACAACAACACTTTGATCCACAACCAAGTGTACTAATATCCTTTAAAAAATAGTACCACGTAGTCGCTATGCAATATAGTACACAAAGCACGACCTTTATATGAATAATATTCCAATAAATATTGTTACGAAAATTTAAATGGTGTTATTTCGTTTAATATTAAAATGTTAAACAAAAGCTACAAAAACAAAACAACGGACTTGTATATGCCATTAACAAATAAACAACAACATTAGTATAACAAGAAAAAGGAATAAACAAGTAAACACCAAACAACAAGGACTCTGAAGGGACGAAAACACAAACAAAATACACAAACAACAAGCAAGTAAGCAAGAATAAATGTAAACAACGATGTT
>QOCX01004803.1:0-13985 GCA_005959815.1 Sarcophaga bullata | reverse complement strand
ACACATTGTTGCCACATACTTTTTACTTCTTCTTATTCTTGTTCTTCTTAACTTTAAACCTCAAAAACATGTAAAGCAGACTGAATTTATTGAACATCTGCCCGTTGTTATACTGGTTTTGCCAGCCAGCCACTCTTAAGTCCTTTTTTTTTGTTCTTGCATTTCATTTTCATGTCCTTAGTCTAGGGTTTGTGTATACTTCAAGGAGTCTTAAAATATTTTCAAACACTTTTTTTCTTCTTCTTCTTATTCTGCTTCAACACTAACACGTCTGTGTGTGACTATGTAGTGTAAGCCGCAACACTGTCTTTACTTTACAAGACATTCGAGTTTCAGTTGTAAATTCTGTTTCTTGGGTTGTTGGTGTATGCTATGGTGTATGCATTGAATTGTTGTTGTTGTTTTTGTAATTACAAAATTTTAATTTATTTTTGTGGAAGATCCTTAAGAAGGATCTCTTATTTTTATACACACACACACACAGCAACTTATTTTATTATTTATTTACTGTTTTATCTGTTGTTACTGTTGTTACTGTTGTTTCAATTTAACAATTGCACTAGGGTTTGGATAATGAAGGGAAACTATGATTACTAGGTAAATGGCCTTGAAAACCTTAAAGGGGATACAAAAGCTTGGTGGCAAAAATTATAATTTAAAGGATACCAATGGGGGTATTTAGATGCCACGATGAAAAACCACGTTTTCTGTGGTGGTAAATATTATGCTAACACTGCATAGGACCCTATTAAGACTTCTAGAATTCTTACAGGCAAAAAGGAAATCTTCAATGTAAACAATGGGCAACGTGGAACAGCTACAATATTAGGAGCTCTTCTATTGCTCCATGCTGGTGGTGGTGAAAAAGCATTTGGAGCCAGCATAGACTGCGAGCTAGAGATAACTACACTATTACCATAAGCGATTACATTTTTTTACCATAATTTGTAGGTACCATCTGTACATGAAAGTTGGGGTAATTATATATATTGTATGATTTCGCAGAAAGGAGTTTCTTTGTTGAGTGGCCCGCATGGGTAATTTCACTCAAATAATCGCTATCTTTGAAATATCTTCTTCCCAAAGATTCATGTGCCGATGATATCATAATATGCACTCGTCTCAGATGAGAGAACAGCATCAACTGCGCTTTATTGCAACAGCAATGATACCTCGCTACCTAAATACACTGACAAATTTCTTCGATGCTTACGTTTTAGGTCACGGTATGCAGTGACCCCATTCACCTCTTTTACAAAAAAAATTACAACAAAATTCGAACTCTAATTTTACAGGTTGGACGATCCCATTGACACGTTAAACCAAGATTTAGAAGGTTATCGATATTATGCTGCATTGCATTCGCTGTAGTCTAGTAGGTAGAGCTTATGGTTCAAACACCAGCTCAGACATCTCAAACAAAACGTAAAAGTATTTCTTCGGCAACTCGCTCTCAGCAGTCTTTTGGCAAAAACTCTGAGGATAAACAAAATTGTTATGAAAAGTTTCTAAAAAATCTGTCGTTAGGAATCGGCTCTAAACTGTAGACCCTGCTACGCATGTATGAAATTAAAACATACAACATGGGTGATGTGCTAAGCTAGGTTGTAAACCTGACTAAAGGGTTGTAATAACCCATTAAGTAGGTAATATGCTGTACCTTAAAGCAAGATTTCCCCAATGTTCAAAGTGGAAAACAAAATTTATTCATTTTGTAGTATTCATCGTGCCATTGTGCAGTCTTTGGTTTTGTCTGCAATCGACATTGGTTCTACACTTTACTACTCTCGGGTAGTTTTAATCATTTTTTCCATTTTCTGTGTTTTTTTTTTCTTAACGCTTGTAGTTGTTCTCTGTGTTTAGCGCTTATTGAGTGGGTCTTAATGTTTTCTTTAAATGAAGAGATGTTGCCGTAATCCGCTTGTATAGCAAAAGTTATATTTTTCAGTTTTTCATTTCTCCTCCCTACCGATTCCTTTAGATTCCTTTAGATTTCCTTAAGATTTTAATCATTTTTGTTTCTTTTCTTTTTTTCAAGTATTTCTTGGCGCCAGTAAAAATTGGATTCAGTTTTTTGTTTTCTTTTTTGTACACAATCAGTTGCCGGTTTTTTATTATGCAACTGCTTATTGGTTGCTTGTTTTTTTTTTTTTGGCTTTTTATGGTGGACATCATTGTAGGAAAATGTAGCAATTTTCTCTTCCAATTTTTTTTTTCTTTTTTGTTTTCTTTTCTTATTTTCTTTGCTTCGATGTTCATTAAGAAGTGTTAATGCTGTTGTTGGTGATCGTGTTTTAGCTTTTGTTTTAAAGACAAATTCGCTCCCTTACCTAGGTTTTCATTTTTTTTTTTGGTAAAATTTTCTTCATTAAACTTGTATTCCTTGCTGGGATTTAACTATGAAAAGTGTTGCTTCGTTAAAGATTTTAAATTTTCTTTTTTAGATTCCGATAAACGGTTTCTCGGTCAGTTGCCTTAATTATCTTGGCCATAATAATAATGAACAACCAGTTCATCTGTTTTGTTCTTAATCTTTAGCACCCTTTTTTCTTGATTTTAAACTTATTTTGGGGTTGCCAGTTATTGTCAGCAGCAATAACCATAAAAATAATCAAAGTTATGAGCTCTTAGGGTAGCAACAAAAAGGTAACAATTTGCTTAAGAAATGTCCAAAAAAAAAAGGGAAAAAAAGAAAGGACGGACCGGAAAGTAATTGTGATAACGACAAAAAAGGTTCAAAAGTCAAAAGAAAAGTTTAAAATGGCAGGTGAATTTATAATTTCATTTCTAAGAAACAAGGAAAATGTCATCAGAGTTCAATTATCTCCTATGGTGTTAATTAAACTCTTAAATTTTGTGTGATTATGTTTGTTTTTCTTTCCCTGGGTTTCTTGTCCTGGGTTTTTTTTTGTGAGGTTATGTACTCCTAAGTCTACATATTAGGGAAATATTTTCCAATTTCCCTCACAGTAATTTAATTTATTTTTTTCAGGAAATCATCTCATTTTTGACTTTTCATTTCATTTATTATAGCGTAAGCCATTTATCGGTTTAAATTTAAAACATCATTCTATTCCACTGAGCATAATGAATCGATTTACGCTTGGGCCCAACATTGGGCTTTATTGGTAATTTATCTTCAAAACAAAAACAATTTTTTCGGAAATTGCACGAAAATGTCGTACAAAATTTGGTCCTAGAGAACAACAGAGATTGAATGATCGATCGAATGAGGTATTGTGAGGCTAGCCGCGACAGCCCTATGAACCGGATCAACTGTACTTCACAGCAAAAAAAATAAATTTGACTTTTCAAATCGTTTCTGTTTGATTGCCGTTTTTAAATTAAAACTTTTAAATGGTCCACCCTATAGTCAAATAATTTTCAATTAAATTCGTCACTACTTGCAAAGTTTTCTCTCACTTACTTGCAGCAGTTTAAGTGAGTTTTTTTTTTCTTTCCAATTTCATCATTTCTAGCTGAATGTATGCATGTAAGCATGTGTATGTAAACCCATAAATGTAAAGGTATTGGTACGTAATGGTATTATTTACAGTCACCATAAAAATGTGCCATTATTTGCTCAACTTAAACAATAAAAATTTATTTGATTTTCTCTTTTAAAGAGATTTCAAGGCTATTTTTATTTATTTTCTCCCTCCCTCTCTGTCTCTCTCTCTTTTCGCCTCTTTATTTTTATTTTTCTATATTTACACTCTCGCCTACCGCACATCGCACACACATCATGCACAAAAACATGTAGTCAAGCTGTGATTAGGACAACAACAATATTTACTTAAACAAACATTATAGTTTATAGAGAGGGGAGCACTATTATTAGTGTGAGCATTAATAAACAGGAAGAGAGAGGGTGAGAAAGAGAAATCAACATCATCGACGCCATTATCATCAAAAACCATTAAATATTGTGCGTGTTTATTACGGCGTATTCAAGTGTATGCGAAAGCAGAGAGGGAAAGAGAGAGAGAGTATATGTATTTGACTATAATAATCTATTGACCGTTAAAAACACGCTCACAAGTGTGTGTGTGTGTGTGTACATACATATGGAAGCGAAATTTTATGGGCAAACACTTATAGAAGCCATAGAATCATCATTTTAACATAAAAGCCTGGCTCTTTAAATGTCGAAGAGAATCAAATAAAATTGAGACCGAAAGTTTCAAGACGATCAAGTCGAATTTTTTAATGCCCTACCTTCTTTATAAGTTATTCATTTCATTATAGTGCATGTATCTTGCCATTGTATACGAAATATCATATCACAGACATCACAATTAACCTTCTATGGCGTACCGCGTTGTGGGCCTAACGACGCGAGGAAATAAGTTGAAAGGACTTTGGATTGATATTATGTAAAGTGTCTCCAAGACCCAACATAATTTTTAAAATCCGAAAAACCGCTCAAGAACCACCACATTTGACTCAACTTGCTTTCACACTTCTCGAGCATTGGCAAGTTCCAACTCAATTCTACTCTCTGAGTGACCATGCCTCAAAGTGCTCGTGTAGAATATCCCATAAAGCAAGAGTTGTGTTTCACTTAGCACTTTGCTGTGGAAACTATATGTCGTTGCTATCCAGATTATCCATTTCAAGCAAAAAATGGTTACTCACTGTTGACAGTGATGACCTCACCAATGTCCTTTTCTAAGAAATATGGACCCAAGCCCAAAATCCCAAAAACCCCTCCAAAACAGTTACGTTTTCGGTGTGCATCAGACACTCATGTGGGATTCACGTACCCATTCATTCAGAAATGGATCTTATTGAGGAGAAGGCGTTGTTTCAATGAAAATTATGTTGAGTTGCCAACTGTTTCAGAGTCTATTCAGCGAACGCACGTCGGTATCTGTGGATGTCTAGAAAGATTTGGCAAAACAGACTGAATTTGCAACTACTTTGGCAAATTAAATTAGCCATAGTCTAGTAGGTAGTACGTTGGCTTATTAGATGAGAGTCCGTGGTTCAAACCCCAGCTAAGACATCTCGAATAGAGCGAAATATGAAAAAAAACTTCTTCTAGCGACTTCTTCTCAGCAGTCTTCTGGCAACAATGCTGAGAATAAATAAATTGCCATGCTGAGAGTAAATTCTCGACATACGGTAACGACTTAAACTGTAGGTCCTCCTTTGACGGATAGATTAACACACACGGAAGGAAAGTGGTATGGAAAGCTAGCTTGCAAACTTAACTAATGGGTTGCAACGACTAGTTAGGTAAGTACGTAATTTGACAGATATAGCTTCAACAAGATGGCCTTTATCAATTATCAAAGTCCCTGTCTGTACATTACAACTTCTTGACATACCGACTGAACTGACTTATTGACCACATATATGGTCTACATTTCCATGAAATAATCTTTGAAAACCAAGTGGCAATGGTTCATTGATCGTAATAAATAAATGTCATTCGTTTTTTCATCTTTCAAAATCCATACGTTTAAAAAAATCACCCTTTCTATGTATTAGAATTTATTTACAAGCATTTAACTTGATTACCATGCTTTACATCGAATAAAAAACTCCTTAAAATTAAAGAAAAAACTCCTAGTGGGTTAAACGTTTTAATTAAACGAATACTTTTATCAGGCAGTGTAGCATACAATATGAATAAAATTCCCCCAAAAATTGTTCACTTAAATAAAAACTCCTAAGCATGTGTCGTAAAAGAGAGTATAAAAATCAATCTCTATGTGTTAATGTGTATGTGTGTACGTATAAAAATCTTTAATGTTTGTTGCTTAAAATTGCTTTAAGAAAACAAACACACACGAGTATTATAAAAGAACAACAACAACAACAATGGCAGTAAATTTTTAAATTGATTTTATGCCACCAATTGTGTTTAAATCTTCTTGTTGATGTGTGTCTCTTAAAGATATTATATGGGCGTGTGTGTGTATATTAAATACTCTCTCTCTCTCTCTTTCTCTCTCTCTCTCTCTTTCTCTCTTTTTCTTTACATACAACAGTCCGTTTATGGTAAATTATTTAAGAAGAAATTGTTTGTTTATGTTTATGCTTATGACCACTAGTACTGTTATCTTTACATCTCCACATTCTCTACATCTCTGTCCATACTTCAATGTTCTCTTCACACTCTTGTATTAAAGAATTCTATACTCGTCGTACACATACTCACTTATTCAATTGTAAAGGACCCTTAAGGCCTTTTCATATTGTTCTTTAGAACAACAATAATACAATACAAAGCAACAATAAACAACAGTATTTGGAAAATAACAAAATAAACAATAACAAACACAATGAAAATAAACTCAACTCAACAGAAAATAAATAAAAAAAAATTGAAAGGAAAAACAAATAAAAGAATGCATAGGATGGAATGGGAATGGGAATGGGAATGAAAAGTTTTTAAACGTTAAAAGAATTGCTAAAAATGAAGGATTTAAAGGACTTTTTAATTTTATTTAAACGTATGGTATCAGTATCCTGATATTTATTCGACTTTTTCGTTCTTTAAAGGTGCATAACTCTTCCATGAAGCTTGTTGTCCAACTTCTTATCATTCCCGTACTTCGTCAAACGTTTATAATCAAGATTTTCCGACTACAAGTTTGGCAGGTCCTAGTACAATAGTTCCTACAGTAAGAGCTTGGGACAGGGTCTGCTTTTGATCCTACTTGAGCCATCAGAAAAAAGTCGCTGCTTTTGAGAGAGTCTCCAGATTACAAATTTTCGTTTCGAACCACTAGAACACATACAGCACACAGAGCACATAGAATACATAGAGCGCATAGAACACATACCGTACATAGAGCACATAGGGCGCTCTATGACAGAGAACATAGAGCACATAGAACACATGTAGCGCATAGAGCGCATAGAGCACACAAAGAACATAGACCACATAGAGCACATAGAGCACATAGAGCACATAGAGCAAATAAAGTCTAATGGTTCAGTAAAGGTTAAGACAGTTAAGAAGTAAACTGTCTGTTAATCCTTGGCCTTCCTTAGGTCCGAAATACATACATGCATACATAAACAATTGGTCATTACAACCCTTCAGTCAGGATTACAAACAAGCTTCTCTCACCACTTATGTTCTGAGTGTTCATTTTCTAAACACGAGTAGCAGGATCTCCACTTTTAAAATCGACTACGAGGGAATGATTTTTAAGCAAATTTTTCATAGCAAAGCAATTTTGATTTACTCCCAGACTTTCTACCAAGAAATCTGATGAAAGAAAGCCGCCGTAGTTTCATTGTTATTGTAGATGTCTGAACTGGGTTTTGAACCGTGGCCTCAGTTCTAATAAGCCAACCCACTGTCTAATAGAATACGGCGACTTAGTTAGATTTGTCTCCCATCAAACTAACCTATCCACCACGCGCTTGCCTTAGTATCTTTAAACAGTTTTCAGTTTTGTTTTATCTACCTAGACATTTGCTCCATTGATGACAGGACTTTCTCGACTTGTTCTTTCCAGCGCAAAACAATGTAGTCCTCTTCGCCGATTTCCGCAAATCCCCGCATCAAATACCCGTTTCGCCGGAGCATGCTCCTCTACTCGAACAACATGGCCATGCTAGCGCAGCCGGTGAATGTTAATACGCTGCAAAACGTCCATGTCGTTGAGGAGCTTATAGAGCTGTATCTGTGCTTAATGGTGTCCATTCTTCTGGGCCATAAAGAAGCACTGGGAGGATGGGCGTCTTGTGGGGTATTAGTTTTGTCGTACGAGACAGGTCTCTGCTACTCAATTGCCTATTAAGATCGTGAGTGTAGCACCTGTTGGCAAGGATGATCCTGGAGCTTAATCTCCAGACTGACATCACTTTTGGTTGTAACGGCGGAGCCAAGATAAATAAATTCTTTGAATATCGAAAGTATAGTTATCAGCCGTAATCTGGGATGCAGTATGCCGCATGCACTTCGTTTTGCCCTCATTTACTTCCAGACCCATCTTAATAGGCTCCCGTTTAATAGCATTAAAGGACGCAGTAACATCTCGCTTGGTACGCCCTATGATGCCAATGTCGTCAGAGTAATACATTCCAGAAAGAAACGTCTGGGACTATATGAGTTACTACGCAGAAGGTTGTGATTGTTGACACCGAGCAGGATTGCGAAGTTGTTCAGGGCGATAGCCTTGGAGAAAATGTTATAGGGATACCCTATTTAGTTGGAGGAGTATACAACAGATCCTATGGCCGCAGTACTAAGGCATCTCTTCACGACATTAATCATTATTCCCAATAGACACTACAGGGTAGGATATAACAAATGATGCCTGTGATATGAAAAATTATTTTATTTTATAAATTAGAGGCCTATTTACCAATAAGAAAACAATTACCAAGAAAATATTTATAAACTAAGCCACGAAAAATAATTCTGCATAAAAATTGAACAGAACTTATATTTGCGTATTTTGTTGTTTTAAGAAAAGGGGCCTATTTCACGTCTTACATGCTTAATTCAAAATTAAAAATTCAAAACCAAATTTATCTTCAAATTCCTGATCGAATAAATATTTCCTTAAACAATGGTTAACGAAACACAAGAAAATTTTTTTTCTGAAATGCGGGCCTATTTATTGAATTAAAATCATTTAAAAGTGATTTTTTTTTTCAAACATTTTAATATCTTTAAAGCATAGGCCTTGCGTTGTATGCTTGTTTGTCATTTCTTTTTGCAAGGGGGGGAAGGGTGGTTTTTTTTTTATTTACTTTCTCTTTATGGGGTTTTCTTTCTGTTTTTTTTTTTTTTTGGTGGTGGCCTATTGAAAGAGATTAACTGTTATTGATATGCCTTTCAATGATGATGCGTTGAAACATTATTTCGCGTCAATATCCATTACAAGTGGTGTGGGAGCTGGTTGAGCATGAGTATGAGTAACCACTGCCAGTATTTACTGCGTGTATGATGATGCTGTTTGAAATGCTGGTCTGTCTGATTCCGACATTTTTCGCCTTTAATTTCCTTTCCTTTCTCCACTCGCGCTATACAAGGCGTAGCTTTTTTTTATTTTTTTATTTTCCTTTTCATTTTTCTTTTGGCAGAACTTTGTTTATTTGTGTTGCTTGTTGTTGTTTTTGTTTTTTCTACTTTTGAGTGAAAACAACAAAATTTTTGGAAAAACGAAAACGAAAATTAATTTTTCTTCCACTTATTGAAACACGTTAAGAAACGGGCCTAAAATAAATAAAAAAAAACATCACAACTGAATACGTTTGTAAAATAAAAACAAAAACAAATTGAAATAAAAAGGAAAATGAATTTAAAAACAGATTTTGTTATAAAAGAAAAGAAAAAGAAAACAAGAAAATAAATTTAAAAAAATCAAATCAAAAAATTTTATTCCACAAGGATTTGATTTTTAAACAATTTCGTTTCCCCAAAGCATTTTACATTGCCTGATGCCTTTTGGGGCAAAAAAGAATAAATTGAAATAAGGGGGGGGGGGGTGGCGAATCCACTTAAGCTCATCTAATAATTTTAATTCATTTTCATTCTGTATGACATTCTTAAATGATAAGAAAAGATTATTTGCTGATAAAAGCAAGAATGAATGAAAGAAAGAAAGAAATTGTTGCTTTAGTCTTCTTCTTCGTTTATTGTCCTTTTAAGGATAATGATATGGATTTTAAGGATAATAATAAAGTAATGCGATTAGTTTCTTTCAAAGAACACATACTAATGCATTAAAAGCTTATGAAGAATACAAAAAAGGATATCTAGCAGGACCTTAACAGAATTCTTTTGCGTCGATCTAGTTTTATTCTGAGCTAGGTTAGGTGGCGGACCCATTCTCAAGCGTGAGATATTTCTTAAGCCCTTCGTGAAACCTCTAATCAATATATCGGATGGGTCATCTATGTGTTTAAACTTAAATCATCGGTAACCTTGAATCTGGCAACACTCATGTCATTCCCTATTCTGTCACAAAATTCAGTGCAATTAGCTCCACTGAACGTAATAAATCGATTTACGCTTGAGCAACGTTGGGATTTATTGGACCAACGAGAAACTGCACGATAATGTCAATTTTGCCAAAAAAAAATCAGCTTTTCGAATGAAGCGCATTTTCATCTTGGTGGGTCCATTAAGCAAACAAAAATTGCCGTATTTGGGGCTCAGAAAACTCAAACTTGGTCTTACCGAATGCACCCATTACGAAAGTCTGTTTGATGCAGCTTGTGGAGCGGAGGCATCATTGGCTCATATTTCTTTGAAAATGTGGACGACGCAACCATTGTGGTCAATGGAGACACCTATTGCACCACAATAACCGAATTTTTTGTATCCGATCTTCATAGTATTGAAGTGAACGATGTTTGGTTTCAACAGGTTGGTGCAACTTGTCACACATCTCATGCAACAAACGATTTCTTAAGACAAATGTTTGATGGCTGTTTTATTAGCCGAAATGGTAATGTTAGTTGGCCACCAAGAGGTAGCGATTTGACACTGTTGAACTATTTTCTGTGGGCCGCCATTAAAGAAAAGTGTTATGCCGACAAACCAGAGACAATTCAGTATTTGTCGGCCCCACATTCATGATGCCATTGTCGAGATACGATCCCATACACTCGAAAAAATTCTTGCAATTTTAAATTAAAACTTTTAAATTTCCCAGAGAACGTCTTCCTCTTCTTAACAAGAGTCGGACAATCCTTACACCCACTGCCATAATCTAGTAAATAATGTGTAGGTTCATTAGACAAGAGTTCTTGGTTCAAACATTAACACACAAGAGGTCTGAGTTGTTTGACTTGGGGGGTTTGATAGTAAGTTCTCATGCCTACTAGATTATGGCGACTTTAAACTCAGTAATACATTCACAGAAGAAACGATTTCGATCCCAGAATGAAATATTCATAATCCATAACAATACTCAAAGTCAGGCCATTATCCAAGTAGTCGGCTCAAACATAATTGCTCATTGCCACCCCGTTAGTCAGGATTACAACCCAACTTCTTACACCACCCATGTTGTTTGTGTAAATTTTATACATGAGTGGCGGGACCTAAAAGAATTAACCTCTGCTGGATACTCACGGATATTTTCCAAATAGAATTCTACTCGAACGAAATGTGTGCTCATTTCAATTTGATTAGGAAGTACAAAATAGGGGGATATAATATGTGACAATCAGGAATTTATCCAAGTACTCGGCCTATATGAGATTAATATGGGACTGCTTGGGCAGTCGGAATTAAAGGATCAAACTCTGCTGGATCCTAAGTAATATAGAATTTACAGCAATGAGAAGGCAATAAATAATCGCTGCCGGCTGGCTTGGAACCTTTCTTTGGAATTAGAAGTTTCGCATGAAACAATCTGCAAAAAAGAGAAGATAAAAAGAGACAAAGACTGTACTCAAGCAAAAAAATTTTAAGCGTATTTTATGCAAGTTTGAAGGAAATGCTTGAGTACATATGATGCAATGGACAGAGAGTTAACCTTATTGACACCGAATAACATCCAGAAGTTTGTCAGGGCAACATGTTTTAGGGAGACATTATAGTGTAGTAGGTCGTATGTTAGCTTATTAGACGCGAGACGGTTCAAACTGCAGGTCAGACACCTCAAACCACATTTAATCTGCAAAAAATATTTCTTCGTCGACTTCCTCTTTTTTCTTTTTGGCTGTAGCGTCACTACGGGCTGCTATATGTACTTAAGGGATCTTTAGTATTCAAAGCTACTATCTCAACCTACAACAACGTACCTCCTCTCAGTAGATTTCTGGCAAAAACTATGAAATTTAATTAAAATTGCCATGAAAAAATCTGTCGGCTGTGATCGACTTTAAATTGTAGGACTTGCCGCTCATGAGCAAAATTTACACAAACGGCTTAAGTGTTGTCAGAAGCAAAGTCGTGATCCTGACTAAAGGGTTGTAATGACCAATTATGTACGTACTATAAAGCCAACGAGCGGAGAGCAAAATATCACAATTTAAGATCAAAGCCAAGTTCGTATGGGAACAAGTATCCTGGACTATGTGTGAATTAGCGTATGAATAACTTCTTGTATGAAAATCTAGCATATTTTTTTTTCTCTTTTCCTATATTTATTCTTACCATACCACTGTGCTTCTTTCTATTCCACACTTGTTAGACAATAAACTGTAAATAAAAAAAAAATTTTTTTTTTGTTGCTTCTACTCCCAGCTGGCTATAATTTACATCTGCATGAATTACATTCATACATGCACTTGAACAAATACTAATACACTTCAGAAGTGTATGTGTTTTGGCCATAAACCATACCATGAAGGAATTAAATAATTTCAGAAGCTATTTCTGTACCATAACTGCCACTAGAAAAAAATTTTTTGCAATTTATATCGTGCAACGACAAAACACGTAATAAAACCATAAATATTTGAAGAGAACAACAACAACAACAACAACAACAAATAAAAAGTGCAGAAAAAAAAAAGGATAAAAAAATCATTATGTTTTTATCAACCGCAAAAAAACCGTTTTAAAAAATCAAAAAGCATCTGAAAACTAAATACAAGCATTTAATCCTCTCACTCTCTCCCTCTCTCTCTCTCTCTCTCTCTTCCCATCTCTCTGTTAAAAAGTTAAATGCTGAAACAGATTTCGGTTTTTTTGATACTCTTAAAAAAAATTTTTTTTTATTTCATTTTGTTTCTTCTGTGCTTTAAAGGAATGTTCTGTGAAAAACTATTTGAAATTTTGCAAATTGTTTAAATTTAAATAAAAAATTACTTCCTTATAAATATGTACACACACAGAAAATTTAAATGTAAATATCCTTTTTAAAAAAGGATCATAAAATATTTGGCTTAAAGGAAATGCAAACAACCTGAAGTAAGATGATTTATTCGGCGCGAGGTGAGGCTTACCGGATATCGCGGCCCCCCGCACAGGTCAAATAATAAAATACAAATTTTTTCAAGTATTTCTCTCTGTTCTATATAGAAAGGGGCAATAAACTCAATTTAATAATGCTACTGGCATTTAGTTAGATGTACGAGGGTAGCAAGGAAATTAGTTAACCTAACAAAGTAGTTGCCATAGTCTAGTAGCTAATGTATAAAATTGCCACACACAACATAGATGAGTGAGAAGCTAAATCGTAATCCTAACTGAAGGATTTTAATGACCAATTATGCATGTATGCGTGTATGTAGCAAAGACTCACAACCTTTCCTATTGAGAATTGCTAATGAATATTTTGTGAAGAGTATACGTCTCTCTTTGTCTTTTCATTCGTTAGATACTTTCCTCCAAACATCTTTTTGCACTCCAGAGAAAAATTCTGGCTCCATTAGTAATGTTGAAGCACCCCTCCTTTTAAGGTACTTTATCTCCTTATTATCCTAAATTCCCTGATTATCTAAGATCCCCCAGGGGATGACCCTATTTCCTCTCCATAGCTAATTTGACAACCCCAGGCAACCGGGTTCCCGAATATCTTATATTCATTCGTAACACCCGTCTTTCCCGCAGGGCACATTCATTTGTGATCGATTGGCCAGTGAACAGAATTCGTTTTTTAACCGAACTATCCGTATGTTGAACTCCCTACCAGCAGAGGTCTTTCTCGCCACTTATAATATAAAAAGATTCAAATCTAATGTTTACAAATACTACTCCCTCTATTCTCCTTCCCATAACCTATTTTCCTAATTCCAATACAAAACATTGCATGAGTAGGCGCCATCCCCTAAGTGTTACTCGCATATAAAAGGAAAAAAGAAAAAGAGTTACCCTCATAAGAGCCGGATGCTCGAATGTTGCTTTGCATTGACTTAAAATATTTCATTTTGAGTACAAAAACTCCACTTGCACTCTCTTATTATTTTACGATCGAACAGTTAATGAGGGATCTGATAGCCACTTGATTTATAAATATCATCACACAATGAATCTCTTCTTAGGTCTGTCTGCCATTATCCTAACCATTGTCTCTAGAGCTCTGTCATGAGCAAATGGTTTACATTCAATA
>QOCX01004802.1:0-13988 GCA_005959815.1 Sarcophaga bullata | reverse complement strand
ATGTTGGCTATAGTCACCTTCGCCTCTGTTTTCCTGTGGACGGTGGCAGACTCTCCGGTAGCTGTCATTTATGTACCCTCCCGCCATAAGGTTGTTGTTGGAGACTGTGGGGCCCTTACTTATGGGAGCCATCACTTGCCCCTCAGTGCTAGCTTGTTTTAGTTTAACGGGGACTCTTGTGTAGATGGTTGGTTGCTCGCCCGTTTACTATTCCTTACTGGTGAGACGGATCTTGATCTTTTGCGAGACGCTTTGCAATTTCTCTGGAAATGACCGCCCTTTCCACAATTAAAACATTTAAGTTTCGCCTTCTGCCCATTTTCCTCCAAAACTTGCCTCATCATTTCTTTAAACTTATTTCGAAGGCATTCCTCTTCCTCTACGACTTCCATCTTCCGCACTTTGTTTATTTGGGGTATGGAAATCATACAAGCGGTGTCCTGAGCTAGTGCAAAGGTCACAGTCTCTGCAAAGGTTGCCTTCTGTGTGGAACATACCGCTAGTTTGATATGTGATATGTGAGTCACATATTCCATTAAAAAACGCCTTGATTTTAGAGTTGTCTATCAACGGGTGGTTTTCTCCCGGGTATGACTCATTAGCCTTTTGCGCTCGGCACCCTGACTCCATGCGATACAGTTCCCGTTTGTGCTCGTCGCCGAATTTACGATGTAAAGCCAGCATGAAGTCGTCGTAGTTGTTTCTGCGGCTGGCTGGTATGGTTTCCAGCATCTCGGCTACGACACTTTTTAACGCTAAAATCCGTTTCTGCTGGC
The DNA here is from genome assembly GCA_005959815.1 of Sarcophaga bullata. Lineage (NCBI taxonomy): Eukaryota > Metazoa > Arthropoda > Insecta > Diptera > Sarcophagidae > Sarcophaga > Sarcophaga bullata. The sequence continues at coordinate 13,212 of QOCX01004802.1, read as the reverse complement.
TACTGCTTCGAATTAGAATTTAAACACGGATAGGGGCGAGCTACCATCAAAGTGAGGTGTTTTGATCCTGCCGATACCTTCTGATACGACTCTCACTGGTTCCGGTCGCTGGCTCTGGAGGTTGTTGATATTATCCTTCATCATGACAAGTTTTCCGCCAAAGGTCTTTTCTAAATCGATCATTTTCGTGTCGACGGTCTTTTCTAAATTGAACACCTTTTCCTCGACACTAGTAATTGTTTGGTCGACCGACTCTTTGAGTTCCTGCAGCTTCTCCTTAAATGTCGTTTCAATTTTTGCCAGCAACTTTGCATGCATTTTCTCCATTCTCTGCTCAGAAGTTTCTTGCAGTTTTTGGTTTGCTACATGTGCATCAGCAGATAATGTTGTTCACATTCATACATGTTTTCTTCTTTGTTGTTTTTGTATCTTGTTTACGTTCGCCCCTTCAGAGTTTTTGTTGTTTGTTGTTTACTTGTTTATTCCTTTTTCTTGTTATACTGATATTGTTGTTTATTTGTTAATGAAGTAAACAAGTCCGTTGTTTTGTATTTTTGAAGCTTTTGTTTAACATTTTAATGTTGTCCGACGTTACACCATTTCCATTTTTGTAACAAAATGTAAAAAAAAAAATAATATTAATATGTTCCTTTTTTGTTTACAAAGCTTAAAATAAATTTTAAAATTTTTGGAATTAAAACTCGATTCCTAAAGGTACTTGTGAGTGTTAGTCCTATTATATATAGTACTTTTCGATCTGCCAAAAATTTTAATTTTGAACATAAATTATGTTAGAAAAATGTACTATAAAAAATTTAACAGATTTTTAATAATAAGTTGTCGTTGACAATAAAGAGTAATTAGAATCCGAGCAGGATACAATAGATGAGGATGCATTATTTCGGGGTCAAAGAGTCATAATTCATGAAGAACTTCAAACGCATGTTTTACAATAACTTAATCCAACACACCTGGATGTGGCCAAAATGAAACAGCATGGCGGAATAAAGAGTTCAGCTTTGAAATCCTTACTATATCGTGACGCTAGACAACGACTTCAACCGGCCGGAATCAATGCGACTACCCCGCAGATCAGAACAGACGTCATAGGTTTTTAGGTGACAGAATGCGTCTGCCATAGGGCAGACGCGCTTTTCCCTGAATATATCGTTTGTTCATCATTTGCATTACTCAGTGTGTAGACTTGGTTCCAATAAATACTATCATATTTAATATTCAGAGTTGTATAATCAATACTTTTAAAATCACGATAAGTAATATATTTGTCTACAGCACAGTTACAAACATATTATAATTAAGGAAGAGAAGCAAGAATCAGAAATTTTGTGATATAACAGTATCATTTCAATATGATCCACAAATTCAAGGTCAATCAAGGAACAGAACGTTGAATGAATGTGTGTAGGTGTTGACACATTTACAGAATTGAGATGAAGTGAAAGCATTAGTCTAAAAAGCGAGTTATCGAGTAGAAGGTTATTATTAAAGTCACTCACGATAACTGCGTCGTCATATTTAATGGTAATATCCTCAAGAATGCAAATAAAGGATCAAAATTCAAACTAGAATTCGGGAAGCTTCTAGAAGAAGCTTCTATTTATCGCCAGTTAAAATATCTAGAAATAAATATTCAATTTCACTCCTAATGTGGGTTAACAATTTATCCTTGCAAGATATACTGTTATGAACATAAATCGCAACTCCACCACCTCTAGTTCTGGTCTCAATACCATTAACTAAGATTCTGATATCAGACCGGAAAAGCTCAAAGCCGTTTAAACTAAAAACTGGATCTGGAAACCTAGTTTCAGAAACGCAAATAACGTCAATACCCGCTGACATAGATATATACCTAAATTCGTTAATCTTATTATTTAAGCTTTGAGCTTTGTGGACAATGTTGAGCCCTGCTTTTTGTTTAGCAAGCACTCTTATCATTTTATACACACTGTCTCTGGAATTAGAACCACTAGAATTCATGATATCGTAAGAAAGTTTCGTCAATGCTTTCATATATAAAGGAGCTAAAAACTTTTAAAAAAAGTATCATCATAAAAATCGGGAAGCATCTTGAGTGGTTAAACAACGTGGTCAGGAAATTACTTGTTAAGGATATCCATATCATCTATTTGTATGTATACATAACCCCGCATAGTGAACGCAGAACATAACACTTTTTTCTTTTTGAGGCGAATTGTTGCTCTCAGCATTTTAAAATTGGCCTGAGTTAAGTTCTCGTTAAGATAAAGCTTTTCATCTGACATCAGACCAATATTCCTCATTAGGAATAAAACCATTATTAAATTTACTGCAGTTTGCCAAGTATTTCAAGAAAAAGTTCTTGTCAGACCACAGTTTCACATAAATAGCGACATCCTTAGAGTTCTCTCTATGTTTGTTGTACTGCATCTTTACTCGGTAAATAGTTTGAATGCTCGGAACAGGGGTATTTATGGTTTTCTTCTTGGGAGTATGGCATTTCATCCATCCTAAGCTCAGGTGAAACCGAGTAATTTTTCCTTTTTATCAACTTCTCCAGATTTGTTCTCAAGAATGGTTATTTTCTCATTAATGTTTAATAATTTATTTTCAATTATATTGCATTTTTCGCGCAGATAACTGATTAACTCCATTGTGGGCAGAATTTGCTCCGTAAAATTTGAACGTTTGAAAATCAAACGTGCTACTAAGGGAACTTTCCGGTTTCATCCTACGCTCAGGGTGGTTCAAACCCACCACTAATGGATCATGTCAAGGGGTCTTACCTCACAATGGCTAACACAATGGGCCATATGGCCGCTTAGTAAACTTGCTTCTGAACGAAGAGCTACGTCCTAACCTAACCTATATTATATTATATTGTATTCCATACCCTCTAATGTACTAGAAACAACTGATGGATTGGCGTAAGATATTAAGTTAACCAGAAATCAGATAACTAAAAATACATACATCAAATTAAATAAAAGGTTTAACAGTTTAAAAACGGAATTAAAACAGTGTAGTCTCGAAATATATCTTTTTTAAACAGACATCTTAAAAACCTTCGCAGACTTTGACTATTTCTTTTAGCGTGCTGCCGAAACCTAAAGATTTTCGTCACATACAAGCTCCATTCCATAGCACACCAAATGAATTTTTAACATAATGTGTATGTCGTTTTTGGCTCAGAATTTGAGTGAAATAGTTAAGTATGGTGATGGAAGTATGATGCAGTGGGGATGTGTGTCCGTACTAACTGTTTAATAAGGAAACAAGTTCAACAATAGTGAGGAAGAATTTCTAGCCATTATTACTTACGACATGTCTATAATCCTAAATTTTAAATTTACTCAGTTCTTTTGTCACTTTTGTGACATCATCTTCAACGCGAAGGATAGGGCAATGATACAAAAGGCTTGCATTATGCGATATATACTACAACTGTCATGCGGATAAGATAAGATAAGATACTTTGTCACCTTGTCTCAGCGTTCACTCCACAATCCAAGAAAGAACAGCCACAATCCGCATCAGATCAAAATTTTATAACATCAGCCTATTTTGTGCTCACGTTCCGCCGGAAGAAAAGGACGATATGGTTAAAGACATCTGCCACGCTAAGCTAGGGGATCTTTATGATAAGTGCCCGGCCCATGACGTTAAAATCGTCCTCGGTGATTTTAATGCGAAGGTTGAACACAATCTCTACTGGTATGAGGTTGATAGATTTCGCCGCTGCGCGTAATATTGTTGTACGTAGCACCCCGATATTCATAAAGCCATTCGGATATACCCCGAAAGATTAACAACCAACCAGATTAACCACATTGCGATTGACGGAAGGCTCGTCTACTTTGGTGGACTGTGGGCTAACTTCTGCCACTTCTTGCGGACTACCAACGAAACCAATGGTACGATGGGAGTGCCGCGAGGCAGCTGCAGCGTAAAACGCCTCATAAAAATAAATGTTGCAGTCCGTCGCTACGCTAGCCATTGCCGAGAACTATAGAGAGAGAAGGGAAAAGGGAGCAATAAAAGCGAGAGCGTCAAGAAGTCGAGTTGTGCAGGTTTAGGAATTACGCTCAAAAATGTTAGCAAAAGGTTGAGCGTCTAACCGAAGGTTTTAAACCCGGGGTGTGTTACTAGCAGTAGATTCGCAGGGCATGCTGATGGAGGAAACACTTGTTTCCTCTTCTACGAGGCGTTGACGACACTAATGCCGCCTTTAGAGATGATGTACCGAAATCGAACGATAATGACGAGGTGGAGATTTCGGCCTCTAGCCATGAACAGGTCAAAGTCATGATTATACGTCTTAAGAGCAATAAAGCTGCAGTTCCGATAGCTTACCCTAATAGGGGCCATAAACCAGTTTATTTACAAAATATGGGTGGAGGAATATATGCCTAACGATTGGAACCTCAGTGTTCTTTGCCGTGTCCGAAGAAGGGAGACCAATTACAGAGGCTGAGCCACTCGTCAAAACACTGATTGGACCATATCAATGTGGCTTCAGACCTATTAAGTCCACCTTGTACCAGATCTTTAAAATACGAAAAAGAAGACAAGACAAATCTTTTTTTTTTCGACTATAAGGTAGCCTTCGATAGCCGCATAAGGAATAGTATTTTTGCTCTTTTCCCTGTGAAGCCGATAAGGCTATGTAGAATGACGTTGAGCAATTCCTGAAATCGGTCTGGCTTTAAAAATATTCTAGTCGCGAACGGAACTTCACCGATACCTGGTCAATTCGGTGAATATACGTTAGGCTTGCTAAATGAAACAAAAATAAAAATATCGGAAATAAAGAACCTTTAGGGGACAGCAGCCCAACCCTCACTGTGGTCCCTCTGTCTTTAAGCTCCATCCACCATCAGAAGCAACGAGGTGTTACAGAACTCGGAAAACTGTCTCCGTATTCTTTCCGAATATGGACATTTCCATCCAATCAACTCTCTGATCATTATTAAGGGAAACAGGAATGGGCACGCAAAAACGCCCCGTTGGAAAAGTCCTGCTAAACAGGTGCTTAAACGGCAAAGGTCAGCTGACAGATAGATGATTTCGGGACAAGCTTCCAAGAAACCAAAGGTTTTGCCAAATATTGGGACTTCAAGATCCTTTAAAGCTGTCGGCAAGTACGCCTTAATTTGCGATATTTGTAGATAAAAACTATGCTGAGGAAACCATCACGCTAATCAATTGAAAATCGTTCGAACTGGCTTTACTGCCATGCGACCATGTGGCCGGAACATATTGATGAAAGTCCTCTATTCGACGAAGAAATCTGCTTTGACTGCTCTTCTGTTCCGATTTTTTAATAGAGATGATATAATGATAGTCCAAGAACCGTGGTCTCCAAGGACGAGATTTGCGGACTCAATATAAAGGGGTATAAGCAATTCGTTCCTCGATTACAGAGATTGATGTAAACTGCAACCGCTCTAAGGACAGACTCTTTTGGATTTTTTCCTACTACATGTCACACAAGGACTTGATGGCTCTCTGAGGTGATCAATGGTGGAGGCCAGGCAAAAGATAGTTACCGTACTAATGGGTGCTGATGCCAAGGCTCAACTTCGTATATAGGGAAGCAGTGATACTAATGAAAGCGTCAGTAAATCTTTGAATTTCTAACGGAATTAAAATTGTCTGTTTTGAACATGGATGATGAACCCAAGTTCTGTAATTCAGTACGAAGGTTGGTCATTGACAGAACTCGCATTCGAAAGTCCGAAGAAAGAGAAGCAAAAGAAAAGAGGCGGTAAAGCGGAATGTTCCATCTTACCGATAACAAAGCCGAGAAATTCAAACTTTTAGATGAAATTCGGACTATAAGAAAAACAATTAAATAATTTTTTTTAACAATAATAACTATATTTCAAAATGGGTGGATGGTTTTCCAAAGAAGCCATCATTGTAAATGAAAAGAATAAGAGAGTACTGACAGTAACTTAGGATCATATGCAACAGATAATTCCGATCCTTTTAGTTGTATTAGTATTAGGAAAAATAAATAATGATAATTTTTTGTGCATAATAGAGTACTATACTGAAACACTTAAAGATGATACAGAGATTAGTAGGTTGACCAAGTTTACTCTAGCTACTAAATTAACAGACAAAATAAGGAACAAGTTCATTTCGGAAAAGATACCAAATTGTCTAGAAATATTCAAAAATACCTTTAGGAAAGTATTCTCTCCCAGGAAACCACTCTCATCAGTGCATACTGAATTGTCGAAACAGACACAGGGAAATAGTTCAGTAACACAATTCGACAACAGGATTGAATCATTTATAGCTTGTCTTAATGAGTTACAGATTACAAAACTAGATCCCCAGAGCAGAGAAACAATTATTAAAATGAACGATCAAGTTGCGCTTAGTATCTTTACTGGTTTGGCTGCTAAACTCAAAGGTCTAAATGAAGCAATCCAAATAGCTTCTGAAGTAGTGTTACAACCAAAATCTATAATGCATTTTAATAGGAACAGGAGCTCTTTTAATAACAGAATATTTCGTAATAATAATAACGAACTTAAAATAGGAATAGTAACAATAATCCTGGTAATTATTTTAGGAATATTAATATTTCAAAAAGGGATAATTCTTGTAGTACTAACCTCCCAAGAAATAATAATATTTACAACCAGAGAAATGGAAATTTTAGAAATGAAACCCAAGAAGGGTACATTTTACTCAGGAAGAATGAAAAGGGGCAAATCCCTGCGATCCTCAAGAGTAAATTTGATCGAGGATGTAGGGAAGTTAAAACTGTTAAAAGAATATGCATTAAAAACTTACAATTCGCACACAGATACACCTCATTTTGTAACATTTAAGAGATTAAGGAGTTTTTGTAAGACTTTTGGTAGACACAGGTGCAGACATTTCTGTATGTAAGGAAAATTTTATAGAAAATAAGGAAATAAAACAAACACTTCTTGCAAAATTACGGGTATTGAAAACAATTCAATTCAAACAATGGGTACTTTAACACTAAAATTAGTGCTTCCGGAAGATATAATAAGCCACAAATATAAAATAGTGAATAAAGAATTCCCTATAGCAACAGATGGTATTGTAGGCAGAGTTTTTTTTTTACTAAATATTTGGCAAAAATAGATTATGAGACATACACATTAGCTATCATAATAAATGACGATGACAACTGGAATTATCGTGGTCTGACCAATGAGATCAAACATCGACTAACATCATAAGTACCAGCCGAGAACTGAAACTGATACGAACGCAGTACGAAGTTCTACAAGAGTTGAAGTCAAGACGGTAGGCGCAGTTTGCGCAAAGATGACGTCGATAGAAATAGTCTTTGTTCAGTGGCTGAATACAAAAAATGGTCGTAGTAGTCAGTGCGACACGAGGGACATTTAGGGATCTGGAAAACTTGCGGACAAGGACGTTACAAAGCATCACACATTAGACGTTTCAGATCAGAACGCTTATGCACATTCATCACGGGATTCCGCGTGGAGTATACATAAAAGAAAGTTACTGTGTGCAGTACAAGGCACGGATTAGATGACGCCCAAAAACTAAGAGACACATCTATGTTGTTATAGGATACAGTCGACATTTAACGCAAGACAGGAACATATTAGGAAAACCGTGATGTAGGAAGACATTCCAAGAGTGTTTCTTTGCGACTTTAGAGGGAGACCAATTGAAAAGCGAAACAAATTGTCGGTTATAATACAGAAGATACTAACTGTAGACGACACCCCGGGTTTAAGCATTAAAGATGTATAGATTGACCACAGTCCAGAAGGAAGAAACAAAACACCAGGTTTAACAAATTAATGAGACGAGAGATCTTGCGTTGAATCCATCTGTTACCGTCCTTGAGTAATCTGCTGCTGATAGCTATTTGCGGTCTCGAAGAAGAAGTGAGACAACGACGAAAGAAAGACTAGTTTGTGCAGAATGTTATCGCCAGATTAAAGTTAATCGAAGAATAGTCGTGCAATAGTTTCCAAAGAAGCTGAGACCGATAGCATTAACAGCGTTGAAGATTGTATTTAACCCTACATTTGTAGTACGCCTAGGACGCACTGTAATTGTTTCTTGGATGTCCTTTTACCAGACACGGTCATACATGGAATTTGAAGAAAAGCTAAAAATCCGGTTACAGACCCCGGTAATTGTAATCAAATAAAGTCTAATTTTTGAAACCAGAAGCACGTTCATGTAGGACATCTTACGTTCTGACCGATAAAGAAATACATTGATAGACTCCGAGATCAAACTGTAAGACGTACCTACGAAACTTATCCAATCCAAAGGAATGCAGATTGATGACGAAGAGAAGTCGAGTAGGCTGCGTTGGTAGACTCATGCGTAGCTAGAGCGCTTTGTTCACAGAATTTTTGCACAGTCTAGCTGGAAGCGCGTGGGGCTGCGAGAGAGAGGTGTGGTGCCAGAATGCGAGAAGAGAGGGTGCGATGAGGCGAGGAGTGTCCGTGTGTGCGTCGAGAGAGAGAGTTCGTGAGCGCGGAGAGAGAGGAGTGGCGTGGAGGAGGAGTGTGTGAGGAGAGTGCGGGGGTATGGGGAGTGACGAGAGCCGGAGCGAGGAGAGCGGAGTACTTCAGATTTTGAAAAAGGAGGTTCGCGTACTACTTACTACTGACGCATATGATTACGCGCCGTGAGGAGCGGTACTTTCACAAGGTGAAATAAAGTAAAACTGTTTACCGATCTTCATATTGTCAAGCCTTCTGCTTCATAAACATGGAATCTGAACCATCCCCATGAGTAGAGAAAGGAAGCTTTTAGCGTATTCACTCTGGGGAATCCGCTCATTTGGTCGACCACTACCTGGTGATGGTGTGAGCGGTGGCTGAGTGAGTTTCGAGAGAGTGAGTGTAGGCTGACCGCGAGGCGGAGGAGGGCCAGCGTAGAGGGGTCGATTGGTCGGGGTTGGGCTCACGAGAGACGCGGTCGTCGGAGACGGAGGGCGTGAGCGGTAGGAGGGGTGTAGGGGTGGTCTGCAGGCGGGGGAATGAGCGGAGGGTTTCGAGAGGCAGGTATAAAGCAAGAGAGGAGGGGAAGAGAGGGTGGGTGCGTGGGAGAGGGAGGTGGGTAGTGCGAGAGGAAGAGTGGAGAGTGTGGATTCTAATGATTTGATAGAGATGATGATCCCGAAGAAGCATAAAGACAGTGAAGTCGACTGAGGAAAAAATGACTGAAGAGTTTGAGGAAACTATTCAGTAAGCACTAATAAAGAAATATTTCGAGCAGAAAAGGATGAAAAGTAATAAGGAATAGTAATAGATCGATCACATCTGTATGTAGAATCAGGCATTTCGTTTGTTCGACAGACTGAGCCTACGTCGACGATAATTTGTATAATTCATGAAGACGTGCTATATTACCAGAATCCTAAACGAATTATAATTACAAAACACTGCAAAAAAAAAATAGTTGAAAGAAGAAGGTAACGCAGGCAAGAGGATTGGACGTGAAAATTCCACAGGTCACCTTTGCTTCCTGACAGTTAATAAGCACGACAGATTAACATGTTACAATTCTGAAATATAGTAAGCACGGCGCTATGCACTAGTGATATAAAGAAGTAGAGATAAAATTATTCTGAGTACTACTCGTTTGTAAGTTTTAACTAACAGAAAAAAACAATTCTTCGAGAAGAAATGATATTTTTCTTCTTAGCGGGTAAGGGGATGTGGCGGTGGGGAAGCTCACGACTACCCAGCAGAGAACCTGTCAACACAGGTCAGATAAGTGATAACGACACAAAATAAAATAAAAAGAATGACTCGACAGAAACAGGTGATTTCAAATCGCCTAGTCGTCAAGTTCGAAATAGGGTTACTTAGAATTGCAGTGAATAAAAAGGTGGAAAGCCTTTTGACGAGCTCACTGTATATGCAGTGATGATGACTACTCAAGAATATAAACAAGAAACAGGTAAAATAGGAGAAATGAGATCAATAATTTAAACATAGAAGACGTGTGCTGAAATGACTGGTAACGGGACAATGGCAATAAGGAGTGTAGTCATAGAAAACATAGAGTAAGAACATGGGAGTTATAGAACTGAGAGGGAACAGAGGCTTGTACATAAGAGACCAGCAGACAGCGCATACTTGGTTGACCTTAATTCTTCAGAGTTCTGTCCTGTATCTTCGCTGAGAAACTTCGGCAATCTACCTTCAAAGAGTAAGATCACGATATAAAAATTAAGAGCGAGTGACTCATGAGGGCCCTAGCAAACATATTAAAAACTTACATACTGTACAATAAAGGGTGTAACACAAGATACAGTAAAGGTTATAATAAGATATAAACAATGGGGTGGACGTATTTAGGAGAAGGTACAGTTCAAAATAGGGTTGATGATAACGTAAACAATGATAAGGCCGGGAATTATTAACCGAGGAAGAAGTGAAGCAATCACAAAATTTATAAAAATGGTAGAACAAAGAGGCTTGAATGATGTGTAAAAACTTCTGTTAATGAGAAAATGAATTGTTGCGAATATACTCTGGTAGTTGCGGTTAGTATTCGTTGATGAGCAGGAAAGTCTTCGACCACGCGGGTGAGTGAGGTCTACCCAAACGTGTTGCAATTTGGCTTGAATCGAAATGATTGGTCGGCTGTTTCGGTGGTGGACTAGTTTATCGATAGAAACGCAATGAGGAGTTTAATATGTTCCAGAAAGATTACTCAACATTTTACGGATGTCAGAGGACGGTGGGGTATACTGGCAGAAGGCTAGGAGAATGAGAAATGATAGGGCGGCGGGGGCGGCGGGGGGTGAGACGCGACCTTCGAGGAGACGACATCTTGCCTATGTTGTGTTGTATGTGCGATAATTGAATTTCGGTCTGGTCGAACCAGGGTGAATAGCGAACTCTTGGCGACACGGTGTTCGGAGGCAGCGCCATACAACCGAGGAGTAGCCGGAGGAGGTCGGGTTCACATCTCGTTTCGCAGGAGTTGCAGCAGGCGAAGTGCGAAAGTGAGTTGGGAGGTCAGCTGACTGGCCCACAAGCTGTTCTACAGCCACGACTATTGGAATTCGTGCGCTAACAAGATACGTTACTTGAGCGAGAATCTCGGCCGGGGTTAAAGACGCGATAACCGCCAGAGTTGGTTGCAGATCTTGACAAAGTCAATCAACTGGGTAGTGACTCCCAGATTCAGGGGCCGATGGACAAGGATGATCTGATCTGGTTCGTCGAACAGGTACAGATACAGTTTAGACTGTAAAAGAATTGGATGGCCCATGTCTGGTCCACATTCTCAGCTAAATCCACGATTAATAGCGTTCAACAAGGAATCGAGCTCATCTCGCTTGACTGATAGCTGAGGTATAAAGCTGGCATTATGCATCAGCATAGCAGTGGATCGAACCGCACTGACCACTTAAGCAAGAACGATCGGGGGTACATCAGTTCTGAGTATACATACAAAGACGAACAGAACCCCGCAGTATTGGATTCCTGGAGGAGCACGGTTGACCTGGTTACTAGATGTTAAGGTGGATCTTGGAAAAGTATTGTCATTTAGAGGATGGACCTTGGGAGAGAGCGTTACGGATAAGAAGTAGACTTGGCATTAACGGCAGAACTGTAGGGAAAATGAGAACCGGACCTGAGGGTTTCTGGAACTTATTCAGGGTAGGAAGTCTTGTGATCGACGTATGATCCAAAGGGTGTGATTGTGATTCATAGAAGGGAAAGTAAAACCGCGTACACTTATTGTTCATCTAGGTACGGACCTAAGCTGCCGGCTGTGAATGGGTATTATCTATGGCTAGGACCGGTAAGTCTCGAACCTTGCCGTAGCCGTTCCGACTGAATCAGTCGAAGCTGAGCTATCGAGTTAAGTAACTGTGACCTTTCGGTAGAGTAACTATTGATTGTCCTCTAGCGGACGTATGAATGTTGTCCTATTACGAGTTGCCAGAAGAAGCAGAAAGGATGACAATTGTCGTAAAGTCAGTTGTTACGTTTGTGTGGGAATGGGAACCCCGGCAGTTTGGTAGCCTGTGAGTTCGAGGAGGAAAGTAGTTTAGTAAGAGGACGCTGTAGTGAAAAACGTGCACGGTATTGAGATGAGGGGCAGAAGGTCTTGGGGAGTCAAACGCTTTTGAAGGGGATAGAGGACCAATTCTAATTTCTTCTAGAAGCCAATTGTGATTCGATGTTTACCGGCACTGACAGATACAATTCCACAAATCTTGAGGACCTGACTCTAGCGCAACGGTGAACTACAAGGAAGTATGTGTGGTGGGAACGAGCGAGGAACAAAGGATCAGGCCCACACAAGATGGTATCTTACGACGTAGGACCGTGGATAACATTCTTACCGAAAGCTGGTCATTGGGGAAGGTCAGTTGCGACGTTGCGCGTTGATGGCAATATTCGGGTTTTATGGGACATTTGGTTCGGCCAGAGTCCACATGGGTCACGAATGTGACGATTTGTGTACTTTGGAGGTTATTGTCCGATTGCGGCCGGCGTGGGGGTGGGTGCGCACGTGTAAAGAGTGTTCCACCATAAGAGAAATGTTTTTCGCAATGTTAGTATGTGCTGCCAACCGTGCGGGCGGCGGTTGTCGAACTGGGTAAAGTGGCTCTCAATCGCGTCGAGGTGGCGGCGTCTGTCGACGCCGTATCGTCAGCAGCCTGTAAACGAGTGTGCGTTGAGTGCAAACATTGCACGAAGACTAGAATTTGGGGCGGTTATTACACAGCCTAGAAGAAGCGGTGATTTATCGCCTAGAAGTGAAGGAAGGGGGGGGGGGTAGTCTAGGAAGGATAACATATTCCAATTCCGACTCCTGAATGGTGGGGTTCGAGACGACTTTTTCCTTGCAAGATACAGGACTGGGGGGTGTTGAGGGTGCACAGTAAACGCGCAAGCCGTCCAGCGGACCTCGACCTCTAGTTCTGGTCTCAATACCATTAACTAAGATTCTGATATCAGACCGGAAAAGCTCAAAGCCGTTTAAACTAAAAACTGGATCTGGAAACCTAGTTTCAGAAACGCAAATAACGTCAATACCCGCTGACATAGATATATACCTAAATTCGTTAATCTTATTATTTAAGCTTTGAGCTTTGTGGACAATGTTGAGACCTGCTCTTTGTTTAGCAAGCACTCTTATCATTTTATACACACTGTCTCTGGAATTAGAACCACTAGAATTCATGATATCGTA
>QOCX01004801.1:0-13989 GCA_005959815.1 Sarcophaga bullata | reverse complement strand
ATATGTAAGTATACATATTTTTAACTTTTTTAATAAAATATTCAAATAATTTTAATTATTTAACCTCTTTGTATGTATATATTATATATTGGATTAATTTTTTTCTAATATAAATCTGAAATTTTTTCAAAAAATAAAATATTTCTGTTTTCCCGATTTTTATATCTAGATTTGACGATTTTGCGCGTTTTGTGTTGTGGTTATGGGAGAACTTATATTCTCCTAATCTGTAGACCGGTAATCAAATAACTGTTTTCGACAATTAAAAGCATCTAATGTAAATTTTTTTAACATTATAAACAATTTAAAATTTTGGAATTTTATATTTTGCAACACCCTAAAAAATATCTTGCACGATATCGGAACATGTGTTATCAGTGACATGGAAGTAAGATAATTTATTCTATACAGAATTTTCTTTTACTGCTGACACAATATGCCCTTGTGAGCTAGCTTCTCAATTCTTCTAAGTACACATTTTATTACGAAACTTTTTGTTCTATTTCAGAACATTTTTTCACATTCTACTTTCGACAACGTACAATTCCTACACAAATAATTGCTGTTAAAACTTGTTTGGAAGCTCAAATTATCACCCAATATTTGTCCAAGAATGAAGTATAGTCCAGATGCATAGTTTATCTGGAAGTCGTTAAAATAAGCAAATAATGGAAAAACTATTTTATATCCAAAATTTTCCATTTTTGATTTCCACAAATGACCAAAAATAAAGTTTTTTAATTTACCGTTTGCTTTTATTTGCTCTATATTTTTGTAGTTGATGTTTTATATCGTAAAAGCGCTGTATTATTCCAATGTTGGTTGTCCACGAACAAATATTTCATCTAAATCTTTTGATATTTAAAACTGCTTTGGAAATTTGAAAAGGTGTAATTGTTATTAGTTATAACCGCATGTAGTAAATAAAAGAAATAAAGATGTCGCGAATCTGTACAAATATTTTTTATGTAATAAATTAAAGAAAAGCATATATCTCATCAACTTACCAAGATTTTCTGCCGATTTATATTCTTCAAAATTCTGCAAAATTTAGTTTGTCTTTGATACTTTTTGCGAATAATATTTCAGAAACGTTTTTCTCAAAAGAATAAATTTTTTCAAGCAATAAAGATTTTTTCCTGGATGCATTGCTTTGAAATCCACATATCTGGGCCAACCTTTTACCAATTTGTCCAGTGTTGTTTTATTTTCTTTTAGCCGATTTTCAGATGTTTGCTGCCATATTTGTTTCAAATTGGTAGGAATCTAGGCCAATATATATTATTATATACATGAAGTCATTGTCTTCTGTTATTTCAACTCAGGCGTTCCTACAGTGCTTTGCTCAGCAGATTTAAACTTTTTAACGAATTTAGTCCATGGCCTTGCGCCTGTGTTTTTCATTATAGTATCTGGCATATAGTTTTCCAAATGTATTTTTGTGGCACTACGTGGAATGAAATAAGTGCATTCATTTTCGTTCGGGAACAACAGTAATTGCTTATGCCCACTGTCATTGAAAATATTACCATTCATGATAATAATACCAATAACAATGCGTACCACATTATTTTGTTCAATGTCAGTTAACATACTTTTTTCATAATTATGAGAGTATGACTGATTGATATTAACCCAATTGTTCACTTCGTTTGAAGTTTGATTCGAATTAGTGATTGTTATGTCCGATCCGCAGCAAGATAGTAATGGAAGCTGTCCATTAACATAAAAATCACCCTAAAAAGACATGGACATAATATCGCTTTATCTGTGGACATTATGACACTCTTGATAGTGCCGTAATGTCCACATATTTTAGTTCCTCTAAAAAGTATATAAGCTCATTAATATTTCATTTTTTATTAAAAAATATTTAATTCATCTTTCACAATCTGTCTACAGTAAAGACAAAGTAATGGCGATTTATTGGTCTCTGATTTTTCTTCCAAAGTCTTCAAGCACCTAGAGCAAATTTTAAAAAGCTTACAAGGCATCAAGAGTGCATCCCGTGGTTTACCAACGCAAATTATACACCTTAAGACCTCTGCTACCTGGTTGACATTAATGGCTTCTTCGGCAACTTCGTTTCCGTTTTCGATTTCTTCTTCCACCAAATTCTCATAGCTTATAATTTCATTGCCTTTATTAATGACAAATTCAAAAAATAAGTTACTGATATCAAGCCCCTGCTCAGTCTCTGTGACAACTCCCAAATTTTATATTTTTATTTTATATAAGGTGAGTAAAAATTATTCAAATAATATGTCGTGTGATAAATGTTTGTCCAGCTTATGTGAAACGTGTGATTCAAATAAGTTGCAGAGATTTAAAAGAAAGGATTTGATTTGAAGATTTTCAAATATTTTCTCGTAAATCTCTGCATGTGATAAATGTTTGTCCAGCTTATATGAAACGTAAAGTGATTCAAATTAATTGCAGAGGTTTAAAAGAAAAGATTTGAAAAATAAATATTTTTTAATAAAAATCGGCGCCGATTTTTATTGATCACACACAACATGTTATCCGAATAATTTTTACTTACCTTTACCCAAAATAATTCAAATTTTCAAATTTTCTAAATGTTAAGCAATTACTGTTTTCTTTTTGACATGGTCCAAAATTTTGGTATTTGGTCAGGATTGCAATGGAATTCTTAATTTTTCTGTACCAGTCTGAACAGTCCTTATTTGGTTTCACTAAACTCCCAAAGGTCTTTACTTTTTTGACTTTGTCGCCCTTACTGCTTAACGGTAAGTAACAGATAATATGTAAATACCTCCAATACACTCCAAAAATGACATAATGTCACCATGCGGAGTGTCATTATGTCCATGGAAATTTAGGTCATGCCACCAAAATTATTATAATAATTTTTTCATAATTGTACAGTAGTATGTATTAGCATTTATAGTATATTTCTTATAACAGCACCGTAACACTATTTTGCAGCTTACAGCACGCAGGTACCACTAATTTTTTTTTCTGTTTACATTTTTCTTTATTCGTAATGTTGATTATCCAAAAGGGGGAATCCCTAAAATATAAAAAGCCTGTTGTCTTGAATGTAGTAAATAAACATTGACATATTGTTTTAGTGTATCACAAAATAAGAAATCACTTGTTTTTGTAATTGTTTTGTAGTCGTAATATAACCTAAATAACCTAATCACTAAAAAGAGCGTTTTAGTTCAGAGCGGCACAACTCTACCAATCATGTCATTTCCAAATGCACACTTTTTTACGACACAGTAATATTATTTGATTAAAAAAATAAATATTTTATGGCAACAAAAATTTTTATTTCCTGCAAATGCAAATCTTTTATGTCAACAGCAATTTTCAATGTACTGTTATTTCAGAGGAAAACCTTTAACGACAAAAGTTATTCTATTTGCAACAAATAATTTTGCTGTTAAAAAACTTCAAATATTTTCATGTTGTTGCGGTAAAAAACATATTGTTGAAAAATTTCTTGCGACAAAGTTTTATTCAAGTTTTTATTCACCCCAAAAGCAAAATCATCAAATAATTGCGTCACAATATTTTTTTGTGTGTGAAAATATCGTAAACATTCTCTAAAAGAGAAATTTCAAGAGGAAAAAATTGGTGTATTTTCCGAATTAAATGATCATGAGTACAACACCATATAAAATATAATTATCAAAGAACACTGCAAATAGCGAAATAAAATTTGTTAAATGTTCTAAATTTGCTAAGAATATTGACGTTGAAAACGACTTATGGAAGCAAATAGCATTGTCTTTAATTCTGAAGAAGTTATCATAGCACAATTAAATGTAGTCCTTTGTATGTGCAAAATAAATTCCGATAAACAATTAATATTAACCAAAAATTTGTAACTTAAAGTTAATTTGATAAGATGACATACAAAAAACATAACACGACTGTTGTACTCTTTAAATAACCACTACGGTATGTAAAAAGTGTCAATCTCTTCACAAGAGAATGCACTTTAAGAATGTTACCACCTTTTTTATATTTTTTTTATTAAAGATTGCTACTAAGAATGAAAAAATACAAAAAAATACGCATTTGCCAAGTTCGCCTCATCAAATCTGATAAAATATCAAGTCGGATAATACATATATATATACCGTTTTAAAGTCCCATACCTCCCATTTCTAAGAAAGTTGGCTATCGGTTCAGAAATATTTGTGCAATCAATAAATGTTTGCGTAAAGTCAAAAAAAGGATTTTTGAGTTCTACTTAACATAGTGAACAACTTAGACTATGTATTTACTCGGGTGTATTTAATTTTTTGTATTTTGTCGCATAGTGTAATTGCAGTATAACACTATAACAATATCGTTATTGATCACTTTGAAAATGTTAAGAAAATTTAACAATTCAAATTTAAAAGAAATGTTTCTAATGGTTTAAATATAACACTATTATTGTCATTGTGATTTTTGTCGTTTTGCTTTTTGTAGTGAAACGAAATAATATTAAAATAAACAAAATTTAGAGGCAGGAATTTAAATTTTACTACTTAATAATAAATAAATATAAACAATTCACAATCTCGCATATTTTTGCAATTCTATTTATGCAAACGTAAATATTTCCTATTAATTGTAAACAAATAGAGAAATGATATTTTAACAACGTTGGATGAAAATAGGTTTCGGCAAATGTTAAGGGTTGAAAGGAAAGGATGCTGTGTAATCTAATAAGGAAAAAAGCCATTCTTCCAAACATTTTACTGTTCAGTTACAACTAGCAATAGTTCTATTCCGTATGGGCTCATCAGGAGAAAGTGCATCTATTGAGAAAATAGCAACTATTTTTGGACTGGGAGATGGGGAACTATTTCAACCATAACGAAAAGACTATTTAAAACTTTTTTACGCCTGCAATCCGAATATATTTCCTGGCCTGACGAAAGTGAAAGAAACCAAATTCTGTTAGATACATTTGACGAACTCCCTTTCTGTATCGGATATATTGATGGAACTGAGATAAAGTTTGCAGAATCACCAGTCGAAGATCATACTTCCTACTTTCCCAGAAATCACGTATATTCAATAAAAGCAAAAGTGGTTTGCGACTACAAACGTAAAATACGTCATGTAGTAGGCATATATGGAAATAGTTCTATATTCAAGCAAAAAGAGCAGCATTTCACTTCACAACAATGGATAGCAGAGGATTCTGCATACCTTCTATCGGGATTATAAATTACGCCTTATCGCATTAATTCCAGGCAGCTAGATAAAAACGCCCAGATGGCTTTCAATTTACGACATAGTAAATACCGAGTCAGAGTGGAGCATTGTTTTGGCATTTTAAAAGAAAGATTTGGGAGCCTGAAACATCTAAGTATGCGTCTGACAAGTAAAAATAGTCATAAGTTATGCTGCGACTGGTTCCTCGTTTTCTGAATTCTCCATAATATTTTAATTAACGATTGCGCAAGTTTTAATGAAACAGATTTAATACTGGAAAACACTGATGAGGATCCTAGTGAAGAAGATTTTTCGAATAATTCTGGTGAAATGAAAAGAAATAAATGTTTTCATAAATTTATTTAATACAAAATCTAAAATATATTTCTATAAAGCAATATAAACATCATTAATTCGGACTTATACTTCATTTCAATTTCAAATCTTTTTAAAATGCATTTCACGCTTTTCCTTTTCTTCTTCTAGCTTTAATTTTCTCATCATCCAAGTCAATCTCTTTTTCGTGCTTCCTTTCCCATTATAATCTAATTTAAACACCGATTTTCAGTTCTTTCCCGGCCTTGAAAAGACAGCAGGATGGTTTAAGGCTGATGACTCGGAAGCTTTTGTTTTTTAATCTCCTCAGCGAAGCTCTTTTGGATTTTTGGAAATACTTTGCGTAAAATCACTTGATTTTGTGAGGGCCAAACTGTTTCAAATTGTTGCAACAATCTTGAAAGAATTAGCTGGAGATTGAGGGGGGTACCTGGCTTCCCCTTCCATCTAAGTCGTGAGTGGCAATTATCAAACAACGTGTATTGATGGCCGGTTAATGTGTCGTCCAATCATTTATCAGATCTCCAATGTCCAGTAACCTTCAAAGTCGGCTGATTTTAGAACTTTTCCCGAAAAATCTTTCATTTAGGTTCGGTAATACGTAGGGACAATATGTTGGGTAGAACGTTTGGTGGCCTACAATGTAAACAATAAAAATTAAGTTTCTTTCCCTTAATTTAAAAAAAATCACTTCCCTTTCACGCCTTAAATTTCCGCATCTGTTTCCAAAGTAGTCCTTGGCGCCCCGGTTAAATTTTATCGGCCAGTTCAATTTGGCCCTTTTTAAAAAGAACCTTTTGGGTGGTGCCGTTACCTTTCCAACCCAAAATAAGCTTCCCACTGGGTGCGTCAATTTTACGTTTTTTCTACATGAAGCTTTTTAATAGAAAAATTGGGCCCCCGTTGGGTTGGCCTAAAATAAAAATTTAAAAATTAATTAATTTAATATAAAATAAAATATAGCCAATTAAAAATCTAAACTGAGGCCTCTTGTCCGCAAATTGCCGGTTCACACAGGAACACTTTGTTGCAGGTTTTATATAAAAATTTGCTTTACCTCTATCATCCCGGGAACTTTTCTCGAAGATATTTTTGAATTATTTACATCCCTCTTCTCGGCACCCCATTTATTTGTTGGGTTTTAATCCTTTATTTTATATTTTTTTTTTTATATTTTGGGTCTCCCATGTCGCAAACCGAAGTTTATTATTTTGTTATAAATAAATTTGGTCAGCCCTGTTCAGTCTTTAACTTAAGTAGTTTGCAAAATGTTGAAGTAAATACCTAAACTATGGGTTTGAGTATTGTTTTATTATTCATTCAAAACTGCGCCCAAGAGTTATTTCTGTATTATTTTTTGTTATTGTAAGTGGGTAAAAAAATATACTAAAACCATTTTGGCAAATGCAATGGATGGCCAAGACCATTTACACTAGATCGTGAATTGTAATAATGTACCCATAAATGGTGTAAGGGCTTTCCAATTCATAAATATAGATTATTGGCCTAAGAAAACTAAACTCCGAAAAATTAAGTATAATAATAAATCATACAGTATAAACTTCATACTATTGGCCTGGTACAAGTTTACATTGAAGAAATCCGACCTAAGATTTGAATTACATGTTTGCCAGACAGCAACGTAAGCATTTTTGTTTGCGTTGTTTAACTCTAGTCATAATTGGAATATTTTTAAGAATTTAGTCTTAAGGCCATATTTAAAGAATAAAGAAAGCAATTAAAAGTATAGTTTTTCTTTAATATAAGTCGTGTTACCCACGTTAATAATGATATAAACAAGAGAGCGCGCTCACCCCATCGCGAGCTGAGCCTTATAGTTTTTCCAATGCTAGCGATATATTTCTTATTATTTATTTATCATTAATATATAATGCAAAAAAATTAATATACACCGCTAAGCCATTGCGTTTGGTTAGCCAGGAAAAGATGAATAAAATTTTATAATATATTACATAATTGCATTAATGTCATTTGCGAACCTAAAAAATTTTTTTCAAAAGTTCTTCTAAATTCGTTATTTTACTTAATTATATGCGTTGGTATCTTATTACAAGGTGTTGATAACATGACGCTCAGCTCATTTCTGCCATATTCATTAAAAAATTGCTTTACTTTATACCTTCTTTGAGCTTGACGTCTTGTATTGTACCGGTGAACGATGACATCGAGGAATCTATCGTCTTTATGAAATTTATTTATTAGTCTGAAATAATAAATACTTTTAATGTTAAAAACGTTGAGTTTAGAGGCATGATTGTTTGGATTGTTGTATTCGTTGTTGTAGTGTTTGCCTACTGTTGTGTTTGATGCTATGTTGGTTGTTGTATATGTTGTTCTTATTGTTGTATTGTTCGTTGTTAACGATGTGTTGTTTGTTTGCAAATTCCAAGTTACTGATGAGTTGTTATTAGAAGACGAGTTGTTAATTGTATTGACGGAAATATTGTATTGTTTTGAGTTTGGTCGTATGTTGTTGGGTATGTTAAATGTAGTATTGAAGGAAAGTGTTGTGTTACTTTGAATGTTGCTGCCATCATTTAGTGGGTGATTGTTGCGATATGTATTGTTGAAGAAATGGTTGTTTTTTTTCAAGAATTTTTAATAATTGGTTTTGTATATTTTGTAGTATTCTACGATGTGTTGAACCTTCCCATGCAGTGATACCGTGTCTTATATAAGATTCGGCCAATGAGAGATACGCTTGTCTTAGAACATCGTACGTAACGCAGTAACTTAAATGAAAACCAAATTTTGCGGAGTAAAAAGACCGGTCGAATCAGATTCTAATATATAATTGACTTCTTTATTTTAATTTTTACTTAACTCTAACATATTCTATTTACTTAATTCTAACTTTGTAATTCATTTTATGTACTTAATTCTAACAGTGTATTTCTATTCAGCAATTCAATTGCTTATATTTGTTTAATATCTATATCAAGGCGAATTCATATAAGGTGGTGTTATCAGCCCAGCTGAGTGCTTTTTTCAGTACACGAGATTGTCAAATGTTTTAGTTACGTACAGTGAGTAAAAAAAATTGTACACTTTTTACCTCGAAATACATTTTCGAACAAAAAAATATTTATAAAAGAAAATTTATTGCAATAAGGACTAAATAAAAGCTTAAAAGCTTTATTTTTAATATAAATTAAAATATTTCTCTATTATTCATGTATGTATAAAGAAAATAATCATCGAAATTAAGAAATTTCAACATTCATACACAAAAATGTGGCAATTCTTTGACTACAGCGAACAAATTGTCTAGAAAGTCGTCTCAACAAAATGTTGTTTAATAATACATTGTTATTTTTTATAATAAGTGTACACATTATTTTGCTCACTGTATATACATCTTTTGTTTTATTTATTTTTCATTTTTTATATTTTATTTTAATAGTTTATAATTTAATTTAAATATCTTTAATGTTCTGGGACAGCTTTTAGCCTAGAACCTACTCTTACTACTTCCAATATCCCCTGTAGCGTGATTGCATTAGTTGTAGCACAATTCAGTCCGCATTTCGAAAAAAAATTTAAAAATTAAATATTTTAAAACAAAGAAAGAAGCAACAAAAGAGATATAATGACAGAAAATAACAATTTAATGTCATTATATGAATTCGCTTCTGTCATCTCAGCCATACGGCGAATTTCATTTGACAATCTAACGCCCACCAACAACAAGAACAACATGTTATTTTTGTTAAAAAACACTGCGAATTGAGTTGTTGTAATTTTGCTACCATCTTATTGAGTTCGCCCTGATCTATATATTATATTAATATATATGAACATAATATTAGGGTGTTTATATTTATAGATAAAAGAATAAAATTAATATATATAAAAATAATATGGAAATTGATAAAATAATCATGATGATGACTAAATGAGACGCACAACTCACGCGAGTAAAATTCGCTTCAATAGCGATTTCTTATAATTAGACACACAATTAAAAGTTAATGGAAGCACTGTATTGCATCAACCATTATAATTATGGAACCATTCTCCCACTGCCTGGATTTCCGCACACCACCGCTGGGTGGACAAACGTCGGAAACCACAATCGCATTGATACTTTAAATTGCTTGATTGTATAAATTCCACTTTTGTAGCTGGATGTAAACGGTCACACTGTACACGCACCTGTACAGTACACTACCGCACACTCTGATCTACACATTGGTATCGCGACCCGCGTCGGAGGCAAGCCACCGACTCGCAAAGCACATTTCACACTACAAAAAAAGAATGAAAGAAAACAAACAAGCAACACCAATTGGTAATGCTGAATGTTCTTCTCCACACATAAAGAGAACGAATTGTTCGTGTAAACGCTTATTATCTCAATAATATTAACACCTCGCGATGTGTTCAACGAATAAGGCGTTGGTGTTAGCTTTTATAAGGCAAAATATTCATATATCAAAAACATACGTTTCCTTTTTCTTTGCGATAACATATGGTATGGTGAAGATATATTATTTTATAAGTATTTTTATAAATATTTAATAAAATTTCAAATATTGTAATTGTTTGCATAATATAACAAGTGTATCATAATAATTCTTCCCGAAAGCGCAATAATTTTTGAAATATCTACAAACAATGACAACAAGAATTATATAAATTTTACCTCTTGCTCAGACTCGGAGCTACTTCCCAAGTTGACTCCTTTCCGGCAAAAGACACAGCGCAACGGGACATTTGGGTAATTTTGGCGAAGTCCCTGTTTTGGTAAACTTGTCCTATTCGATGGATTGATGATGATGTATTGAGTTTTATGTGGATGTACAGATGTAGTGATGTAGTTCATTTGTTGAATGCTTGTGTAGTGTGTTGAATGTGAAGGAGTTTTTTAATATCTTTCTTTGAAAATTAAGTATATAATATAGTATATATTATAATATGTTATACATGTATATAATATATAGTATAGTATATAAAAGTGCAGTTTGTGAGATAAAATTAAATAAAGAAATATATATATAAATAATATATATATATATATATATAATATATAAATATTTTTGTTGTTTTTTTATTGTACTTGTTACTTGTTTTTATTATTTTTCTGTTTTATTTGTTTCACCACTTTATCTTTATAGTTTTTATTTTTTATTAACTATGTATGTATATCTTATTTTCTTTTTTTTTTTTTTTTTTTGATATAACAAGCAAGTATTAGAAATAACTTATCAAATACACGAATTTCACTCAACTTAGCTTGTAAAGATTATACGCAATTTCTGGTATATTCTTTTATTTTTCTTTAACGGGAGAAATCGATCACGAATTTAAAAATGTTTTAATTTTTTAATATTTATTTTTAGAAAATATTAAATTACAAAAATTAAAAAATAATATAATTTAATATACAAAAAAGGCACTTGTAAAAAATTTGATTTTCACTCAGGAAAACAAAACTTTGCGGATTAAAAAGAATGGGTGAACCAGATTCTAATATACAACTGAATTTCTTTATTTTAATTTTTACTTAACTATAACATATTCCATTTACTTAATCTAACTGTGTCATTCATTTCATGTAACTTAAATTTTTAACAGTGTAGTTCTATTCCAAGCAATTCAATTGCTTATATTTTGTTTAATTTCTATATATTGATTGAACTTAATTATTATGTGTGTACTATTTCGGAGTCTGTCCAGAAATAAACATTATCTATTTTGAAGTTCATAATACGCTTAATTCTGTTTCATAACTTAGGTAGCAGCTGTGCGCCACATCGCTCAAGTCTAGGAAGGGATTTAGACTTGAGTGGAACAACTTTGCACTTAGCCGTAAGTAGTCTCGAGACAACTGTGTTTGTCTCGGAACTTCGAATGTATATGAAATACGCATATGCTCGAATTGAAGCGTCAGAAAATCCTTTAATCTGAATTCTCGATGTAGACGTGGTATGGACGAATCTTGGAATACTAATTAAATCAACTTCCATTAAATTAGCCTTGAAGTTTTCCCATGAAGTATTCCACCCCAAGGGAATTGATTCATCCCAGCCAAGCTTTTGTATCCAAAGATCTTGCAAAGGAATTTTTGATTTCGTAGCAAGTGGCATAACAGTCCTTTAATCTGAATTCTCGATGTAGACGTGGTATGGACGAATCTTGGAATACTAATTAAATCAACTTCATTTAAATTAGCCTTGAAGTTTTCCCATGAAGTATTCCACCCCAAGGGAATTGATTCATCCCAGCCAAGCTTTTGTATCCAAAGATCTTGCAACAGAATTTTTGATTTCGTAGCAAGTGGCATAACAGTCCGAGAGGATCGAATTATCGAGAAGACACCGACAATATGTTTCTCTTTGTAGCCTTTAAGTTCTGAAACTTATCTTCTAAATAAAATTTGAACAAATCATTCTTCGGAACCCCATGTACGCCCAATGCTTTCGCAGAGCCTGAATTACTATGTATTAGTTTTTCTCTATGTAGAGAATTCAGAAATTCAGGATGGTTTAAAAACCACTTGGTGAGATTGAAACCTGCCGAAGTAAAAATCTCAGTCACCTGATTTCGAATCAGAATCAATACGTCATAACTTTCACCTCCGGTAAGTAAATCATCCACGTAGAAATCCCTGAGAACAATTTCGAATCAATAGGCAAAGTCTCTTTGTATATGTCGCTTAAGTGAATCAGACATATAATGGTTAAAAATGGTGCTGAAGCTGTACCATAAGTGACAGAATTCAACCGAAAAAGCCCCATCTCCTCCGATGGATTCTCTCGCCAAGGGACCAATTGAAAATTTCTGTCCTTGTCACTTGTCATGACCTGACGGTACATCTTCACAATATCTGCAGTGATTACATATTTATGAAATCGAAAACGGATTAATGTGGAGTACAATTTTTCTTGAACTGTAGGACCGACCATTAACAGTTCATTAAGCGAAACATGCGAATAAGTTCTACATGAAGCATCAAATACTACCCTAAATTTCGTAGTTGTACTCTGAGGGCGCAAAACACATTGATCTGGAATGAAGTATTGAGGAGTACCAGGAAATTTGTCCAAAAGTGACATCTGACCCATGTTGAAGTACTCTTTCATGAAATCATCGTATCATCTTTAGAAAGTCATCGTTCTAAAGAGAAAAATCGTCACTTGGCAGTTGACACTCGAGGTAACAGCCAAATTGACGCGTAATCTGGATAATGAATTTGTTTCATCAATGCTATTTAAATTCAATCTGCCTCCTTCTTTTTTCAAACATAGTAGTTGCGCTAGTTCCTCGGTTATGAAATTAGGTTGAGAACCAGAATCTAAAAGATCTCTAGTTAGTATAAGTTGGCCAGAACTACCACTGCCGTTGCTAGAATTATGCGTTCATCTGACGCCGAATAGTTCACAGAAAAGTGAGAAGTTGAAGGCTGTTCAGAGTAGTTTATCGATGCGTTGCTAGAACTTGTATTGTATCGGTGAAGTAATGTGTGATGTGAACCATTACATATCCGAAACTTAGAAGATGAACACCTCGGAACTGTGTGTCAATTTTTCAAATAGTTTATACATGCTGGCTCAGATTTTATGAAATCAAATCGTTTGGCTATATGATCAGCAGTAAAAGAAGGGCAATTTCTAATCATATGTTGCGTCGGTTAGCAAAATAGGCATTTGTCAACAGGTTTTTTGTTATTTGTTTCGCGCAATTTAATGACGTTTTATTGGTTTTAATATTAAAGTGTTAATTTTTAGGTTTGTTAACCCTTGAACTAGAAGACTTATCAGTATCAATCATGCTTCGCGAAGCTTGGTAATTTCGGGCAAATCAAAAAATTATGCAATATTATCGAAAAATATCAAGCATTCGTTGTCATAAACTTTTTTAAGAGATCTGAAAGGCCTTCACTGTACTCAAGGCCGATTCGGACAAGCATGAGATTAAATGGTTGAATTTTTCAATATCCGTTAAAGTCGGATCGTTCTCAAATGGGTCACGTTCTCAAATAAGCCCATGAAGTTCTTATAATCCGCATATTTACCACTGAATTTACGGCGCTTCATATTTGGGAGCCGAACGCACACAAAATTGGAAATTCCCGCTTGCGATGTAATCACTCCTTTATGAGTCAAGCATATCTTACATGACCTCAGACATAACAACCACTGCGTACACTGCCTTCACTAAATGAGACGCACAATTTACCGAGTAAAATCGCTTAATAGCCGATTTCTTATAATTAGACAACAATTAAAAGTTAATGGAAGCCCACTGTATTATCAAATTATAATTATGGAATTATTATAATTGGATTTCCGAAACCAGTGTGAACACTCGAAACAATATTTATATTTAATTGTTGTATAAAATTCACTTTTGTAGCTGGTGTAAACGGTCACACTGTAAGCAACTGTAATAAATAAATTATTCACAATTGGTATGCGAACGCGTGGAATGGAACACCGATCG
>QOCX01004799.1:0-13997 GCA_005959815.1 Sarcophaga bullata | reverse complement strand
GGGTTACCTATACTTTTGCAGTGCAAAAAAAATGGTTCTAGTGTTTTCCTTTGTTTTATGAAAAACATGAACATTTGTTTGTTTTATAATGGCATATAAATAAATAAATGAAATAAATAAAAAATATCAGTTATTTGTACATCTTATTGCTTAAAATTCATGGAATAACTAAAATATATTGGATTACCTAGAGTTTTGCTGTCCACTGTATATCCCATTTTCCGTAATGTTCTCGAACATGTTGCCTATGATTTAAAAATTGTCGAGCAATCATTCCAACAAAAAAAAAAAGTAAGAGAAAACCAATATAAATTTTATTTCAGATAACACCATTATACCACTCCACTTCAGATTTATATGAGCTTTATGTGTGTGTGTTAGAGAGTATAAGAATAATTTTTGGTTTTCTGTCAAGTCAGCTTGAAATCTATTTCACGCAATTCAATTATACAATCATTTGTCTTCGTAAAAAAAAAGGAGAAGAAGAAGCAAATCTTAAGCACAAATAGGCACCATTAGAGTTCTTAAACAGTGATAATCATAATTTTTATGAACTTAAACGCAATTTCGAGTCATATTTTACGATGGTTTGTGTTAAAAGATTCCCTTCGACTTGAACAGCTAAAGAGGCGAAAGTATCCTTGTGTTGGCTGTATGAAGTTGCCCTCTTTCTGTATAGAAAGAAGTTAAAACGTATAAATTTTATTTATTTTTTTTTTTAATTTGATTTAGAGTATTTTTTATTTGCCGTTTATAACTCCTCCCTTCCATTTTTTTTATGACTCTCTCTCCAAACCATTGCTTTTACAATATTTTTGACGATTTCTTTTTGTGGATTATTTCGAAAAACATTTTTTGTTAGCAGGCGCCCAACATAATTTTTCTCTTTCTCTGTCTAGCTGTTGTTGGCTGGATTCTTTTGACAAATGTAGATTTGCGTCAAAACAGTACTTTGCCAGTTAGTAAGTGAAGTTATGTTGATTTCCTCTCACAGTGGTAGATAGGTTTCTGGTACCACCTACTAACGTATCGTTCAGAATAGAAAGATGTGGCGATTTTTTAACGTTATATGGAATTAATTTATTCTGTTTATTTTTAATGTTGTTAATTATACAGGAGTTTTAATATTTATTAAGAGAGTTTAATACGTGGCCTTACATTTCGAAAAGTATTTATACATGAAGGTGTACTTTTATAGTTAAAAAATAGTGTAAAAGATAAAAAGCCATCAGGTTTATAGGCTATTGTCTTCACCTCATTCCTCTAGGACTTGAAGATTGTTCATATTTCCGCTTCAATTTACTTTTTTAATACGTATCGGCTTCGTTTCGTTCTGCCCTGTGTATCTTGTTTTATGAAATGTTGGGATTCATCTTGAGATCCTTGAATGTATGCCTAACTTCCACTGCTATTTTCGTTTTTAAAATCCGTAGCTATTGTTGTTGATTCGGATTGCGCTCGTAAGATATGCCGCTGAAAAGCATGGATTATGTGGAGACATTGTTTTATAAAAATTGGCAACTTCTGGATATCAATGGGATATCGATAGCTTCATAAGTACTGTCTTCTCCCTTCCAACTAATTTAAGTGTCTCTTAGCTTCTGTATTAAGAGATTGCACCTAAGAATTCGTATAAGTTGAGGGAAAAGAAAAAATTTTCAGCTTGGGGATATTAACTACATTCATGCATAATTGGTTATTACAACCCTTCAGTCAGGATAGCGACCTAGTTTCTCAGACCACTTATGTTGTGTGTGTGTTAATTTTACACATGAGTGGCGGGTCCAACATTTTGTAGTCGATTCCAAACGTCAAATTTTTAAGAAATTTTTTATGGCAATTTTATTTACTCTCAGGGTTTTTGCCAGAAATCTGCTGAGAAGAAGTCATCGAAGGAATATTATTTCAGATGTCTGCCCTGGGGTTTGAACTGTGGTTTCATGTCTAATAAGCCAAAAGACTACGCCAACTAGACTACGGCGAGTTCTAATTTTTAGGGATATTAACTAGCTTGGGTTTATTGTTGTTCTTATTTTTAATGGAATCGATATTGAAACGTTACTCCTTAATGAAGAGATGACAGTCTTAATATCTGCGCTTCTGTGAATATTGCCTATAACCCAATTGTTTAACACGTATATTCCGGAAAAGACTTTGCCATTTTCTGTCTTACCACCAAAGCCAAGATTTCAACTTGCGCGTTGAAATCTCCCACTATTGTTCACATATATTGCTAAGCTCTAAGGTATTGGAGAAGTCATCCTTCGCAGATCGTTTAGCAGTGCCAGTTTGATCGTAGCATTGTTTACAAGTTAGAGAAAGTATGCGTGTATGAAGTGTATCTACGTGAGACTTCTGCTACGTTCCTCGCCAGCCTTATTAGCAAAAGCCCTACTTGATATTCGTAATTTTTTCATTTATTTAGTAACAGCAAACATAGCGTCGTAGTCCGTAGCAGTAGTTAGAGGTTAGCTTATTAGACGAAAGGCCAGGTTCGTACCCCGAAGTCAGACATCAAAAACGAATATCGGAAAAAATATTTCTTCCACGACTTCCTCTCCAGGCAGTATTTCTGGCAAAAAATCTCGAGCTAAAAAACATTGCCATGAAAAGTTTCTCAAAAAAATCTGCGTTCGAGCCGACGTAAACTGTTAGGTCCGCCACCGCATGTATAACATTAACACACAGCAACCATAGAGTGGTGTGAAAAGCTATCCGTAATACCTACGAAAGTTTGTAATGCGGCCAATTTTTGTAGACTGGAGTAAGCAAGCGTGTTCATGCTAAATGTTGTCAGTCTTAAATATTTGATTGGCCCTCATCTGATGATGATAAGTCCGGCTAATAAATTTGCATATTTTTAAAGCATTCCTTTAAATTCAGAGTCGATGAACGCTCGCAATTGTCCCAAATAGAAGAACAGATCCATTATTCGTTTCTCACAACTAACAGCTGATTGACGAAAGTCAAAATCTTCGCCCAGAGGCAAACACGTGAAAGTTTGTTCATCGACTTGTAGTGTAATTGATTATAATCACTCCTGGTTTCACTAAGTTTCAACCAGTCAAAGCGTTCGAATCTTGTAATTCATGCTTGTCATTTGGGGAATACTAAAATAAGGAGTTCTCTTTGGCAGTATGTATTCTATTCTAAGGATAATAAAAATCTGAAGACAAAAATTACTGTATTAGGGTGTCTGAAATCAGCTAATACTCCAATCAAATCGAAATTTAGTTCAGAAATAGTGTTAAAGCTTGCTAAACACAGTAGTGTAGTGTACCACGAAGTCTGTGCCCAACGTGTTTATCAAATCCTAGTTCCTTACAGCTGTGTTGTTGCTGTTAAACTTTTTTCTTTCGTATAATATGTTTGTCGATATTGTACGTATTTATTATCAGTTTCGGTTGCGTAAATTTGTTTACTCATATGCTTAATGTCCTACGGAGCAAAGTGGATGTGAGTGTACAAGTGGGTGTAAGTGTAGGAGGTGTAGTAGTTCATACACTGCGTAACACAACACTCTACAACATAAGTGCTTTTAGTCAGTCCTTAATGTATGTAAATGTTTATTATCATCATCATCATCATCATCACTCATCATCATCATCATCATCATCATTGTTGTTGTTGTTGTTGTCTTTGCTCTTATTATGCTCGGTATTGTTGTTTTAAGTTATGGAAATTCCAGCATTATTTTACTTCTCCCTTTTTGTGAGAAGAGCATAAAAAATATTTATTCCCTTTCCTACTTCAGCATTTGTTTGTTTGGTTTTATATTTCGATGGTTGTTCTTTCTCCAACATACTGGGTACTGTTATGCGTTGTCAGTGTTCTAAATTATATGGAAATGGTTTGTTTCTTTCGCATATCTCGCCAAAAGTACGTACGTACGTACGTATGAGATTGTAAATATGTATGTATGTTTATGTATAAATGTTGTTAAATGTTTCATAATTGAGTCATTTGAAGTGATTATAATTTTATGGTTAAAGGCAAGGGTAATAGCAACATGGCCAAAGGAAAAGAACAAACAAATTGCCGAGAGAAAAATGAAAATTAAACAAAATTTCAATGGAAAAAAAAGGTTTTTTTTTTAAGTTTAAAACAGATGCTTGCCTTAGTATGATGGAATTTAATTCCTAATGATCGTAACCAAATTTTATGAAAATACGTTCCAAAAATTTCGAAGCGATCTAAATAAATTGTAACATGTTTTGGTGGTTTCTATAAAATCACAATTTTGAAATGAAATCTGTTTAGGTATTGATCTGATTTCGGTTAGAGAGATTACACCTACAAGAGAACGGCATCGAAGTATTCACCGATGAATCCAGATTAGAAGACGAAGTTCTATTCAGAAAGCATATTCATCGTTAGCAAAGCAGCCAATAGGTGCCTAGAGAGCATCTTCTGGATGTCATTGGTATGTCGACAACAAATTTTTCAAATATTGTCTTCTCCCTTCCTACGAATTTTGGTGATTCTTGTCTTCTGCATTAAGAAATCGTTTCTGAGAATTCTTGAGATAATGAAAAGTCTTTCAACTTAGGGATATTAATAAGCTTGGACTTTTGTTGTTGTTATTTCTAATGGCATCGACACATCCACAATGTATAGATGCTAGTAGCAATATCCGCGCTTTTGCGATTGACGACTATAACCCAATGGCCTGGAGGGTATGTATACCTCATTTAGGATTGTCTCGCAATACCGGGTGTCTCTTGAAGAGATAGCGAGATATTAATTTGGGTCCTTGTATGTCATGCGAGAGTAACAAGAGAAAATTTTAATGAATTCATACGTGAGATTAATATTAACAGTAAAATGCAAAAAAATCCCATGATACGTTATCGTTGAAGTCGCGTGAATTTCAAACCTCATTTTGAACGAAAAGATGCTCAATCACTCACGGGTGTATTCTCACTAAGTGTGATATTGTATTGGCAGTACTTAGATTTTAAGGCCAAGCTTTTCATAACATCATATAAAGTTATGTACGTATGTCGTTAGTCCTCAGCGTTAAGTAAAGCAGCCGTGTGTTTTAAAGTTGAGTGTACATTTGAAGTGACACAGGTTAGTTTAGATCAGGTTAAATAACTCCACTTAGGTCCATTTGGATAACATAATTAATATCCAAAGACGAGGATAAAGCATTTCCTAAAGGAAATCAATTTGATCCCAGACTAAATGAGTTATAGCAATCTTATATTGAAGAGTTAAGGACTTCAGCCTCTCCATAGTAAGAGAAGCGGTTTGACACATGAGGTGAAGTATAGTTTCGTTCTCCTACTCTAACCCACAGCTCATGCAGAAGTCTTTCATTGTAATGCCAAGTCCATCAGCGCGACTGCCAATAAGATTGTAACTTGAGGACAGAAGTAAATGAGTTCTGTTCTTACCCATTCAAGTCCAACAGAGCCTGGCAATATTGCTTGTACCTTTCTGCTGCTAACGAAGTTGAGCCTCCCTGTAAAACGAGCGGAGAATACCTAGTCTAACTGAGATAATTAGAATACCAATGCCGAGGTTATCGCGATATTTTAAATTTCCCCGAACAATTTTCGTTACTCATGGGCGAAGACAAATCTCGAAGCCCCATTAGTTCAGAAATTAACGTGAGTATCGCTATGATGGCATACTCTACGGTGGTCTAAGGACGGGTGGAAACAATGTGTATAACAATGTGCCCAATACAATCAACATCCCCATGCACAATGAAATAGCCTCATGATAAGACTACCATAGGTTGCACTACCATACGTAACTACCAATTCGAAGCTATGCATTTGGACAGGATTTTCTCTTGGTTAGGGGTTTGAGACTATCTAGACCCCTTTTTACAATGTTTAAGGGTGTAACCATTTGAGTACAAACCACAACCACCACGTTGTTCTCACATAAGGACCTCACCGTAGCCGGGCAGAGACGAGTCTCTGGGATTCCCGACACCTGTGGTATCAGACTTTGCAGTCTAGCTTGTTACGAGTTGAACCACAGAGAGTCGAAGACAGTTCGCCTATCTGTCTGTATAAATGAAGGAACTTTCAGAGAAAATTTCGCCTACCAACAAATATTGCGCTTTCAGATACGACTAAAAACTCTGCCTGGAAAATATGGTTGTGCTCAGGCAGTTCATTGAAAAGTGTGATAAAAAATTCTTGATAAATCTACCACAGTCTCCTGGGACCATTATTTTGAAGTCATCTGTATAAACTCCAAGGATTCTACTGGAAACCTTTGGGATCTTTAGACCAGAGGTCCATAGTTGGAATTCGAAATAAAATCGACTAGAATGTGCCTTTGTCTTCACGAAATTGCAACATGATACAGTACAAAAAGTGGGAAGGATTTACTTTCTTTGAGCCTTAACACCATCATCTAAGGTTCTCTGCTCACGTAGAAGGTCAGAGCGGAGTCAATTAAGTACAACAAATTATGTCTTAGACGGTGTGGAACAGAACGCACTGGTTATCAGAACGGCCAAGTGTTTGAGTATGAGTCTGCTTTGTTGATGGACCGTTAACCGAACGTGGTTTCACCACAACGCCATACAAATGAGTTTAGAGGCGGGTCGAAACTGTATTGTGATTATCATTAATTTTTTCCTTTCATTTCATTTCCTTTCATTGTGTTATTATTCAGAGGCGTTAGACAAGAAATGATTCGACCACATTTGCCTATTGATACTTTGATAATGTTTAAAATTTATAGCCGTATTGCTATTTTAGTTCCTTTATTTTTTCTGCCCATTTTTATATTGTTCTCTTTATGATTTCCTTTGTGTTCTATTATGTGTATCGATACACTTCACTTGGTTAACAATTGTCGTGTTAACTGGTTTGCAGCTGATAAAAGTTTTCAAAACATTAGTCTTCTTCTTTTTTTTGCTCTTTTTTTTTGCCATTGCCATTGTTTGCTGTTATTCTAGTCATAGTACTGACTACTCGTTATCCTTTCAGTTCTTTCTTTTTTGTAATTGTTGTTGGTGGCATAATTTTCTGTTTGCGTTATCCTTTTTACCAACTCCTCTTCTAATATCGGTATTTTTGCTTTTGTTACTGCTGTTGCTTGCTTTATTTTTATGCGGTTTTTGTGTCAAATGGTTGTTAGCTCCATTGAATATAAAAATGTTTCTTCATCCTGCTCCTATCCTTACTCACTGACATTATTATTACTTTGGTCCTTACGTGTGTGTGTGTGTCTTTGTGTATAAGTGTATTGCCTTGTATTTTATAATTTTTTTCCATTTTTCTTTTACATTTTTTTCCTTGTTGTAAGGTTTCCAGTTTTTTTGCGCTCTCCCTCAATCTTGTTTGGCGTGTTTAATCGTCTGCATAATTGTTTTGTGCCGATTTGTATAGACAACGGAGAGAGCGAGAGAATGCAGAAGAGGAATAGTGAAAATAGGGATCATGTCCTGGTTTTGTATGGGTAGATGAATAAAAAAGATATGCTGGCTTAACTCGTTTGTAGGAGTCTGAGGTTATTATATATTTTTTTTTGTTTTTGTCTTACGGTTTAACACTTTAACAGCTGCCGCATGTATTTATGTATGTGTATAGTGTATGTGAGTAAGGACTTGTATCCTTCTATTAACATCCATTTACTTTCCGCTTTCTTTTGTACTCTTTTTTGTAGTTCCAGTGGGTGTGTATTTAATCTAATTTTATGCGAATTTTTATTCTTTTTTTTTTTGTTGTTGTCTTCTCTATCATGTCACCACATATTCCTTCTTTTTTATTTTATTTTCGATAATTTGATTAATTATTTCTATGGAAAGAATCTTTTTTCTTTTTTTGTTGTTCCTTTTGACAAGATTAAATGGTGTGAAAATAGATTAAATTCGTTTCCATTGAATAAAAGAAAAATAAAAGGATTTTAAAGAGAAATGTCCTTTTAAAATTGAAACTTATTGTTTAAAAAANAAACGTCCTTTTAAAATTGAAACTTATTGTTTAAAAAACCCTTTAAAGATGCGAATATATTTTGTTACTATGGTCAGTTAACATCTGAAATTTTATATTTCAAGTTTATTTACTATTCAGGATGATAAAACGGTCTTTATTGATGGTTCAAATATGAAATGTGAAACTGAGTCTGAGGTCTAGTACTCTAAGCAGGAACTGAACGGGTTATACAGATTACTTAACATGGTCAGCGTATTTCAGGCGGAGATTTTTGCTATTGAACAAACTGCACGTACGATTAAAATCAGAGACCTATCTCCTTCGAACTTGAACATATATGTGGACAATAAAGCAGCAATGAAAGCGTCAGAATTTGCATGGATTCTCTACACCATACACGTCGACGCAACACCCGCCTCTACTGTGTTTCAAATTGGCGTGGAAGGGGTCGGTAATGTCTTAGGAATAGAAGGTAGAGG
Source organism: Sarcophaga bullata (assembly GCA_005959815.1). Taxonomy (NCBI): domain Eukaryota; kingdom Metazoa; phylum Arthropoda; class Insecta; order Diptera; family Sarcophagidae; genus Sarcophaga; species Sarcophaga bullata. The sequence continues at coordinate 5,611 of QOCX01004799.1, read as the reverse complement.
GAATACATGCTCACCTACAAGAATACTTTTTGAAATTGGTAAAAGCAGCATGGAATTCAGCAAATCGTATCTGGTCCTACATACTCGGTTGCCAAATTTCAAAACCATTGTGTCCAGCAGTGAACAGCTGGAAATCCAAGGAACTACTTGAGTACACTGCACTATTGGCAGTTTCGCTGACAATCTCGCTCTGTCCCACTAGGTACAACACATTTTATTCCAGTGCTCAGCACTTCAGAACAGACGTCATTAGTTTTTGNCTTCAGAACAGACGTCATTAGTTTTTGGGTGAAATGACGTTTGAAGTTCTGTACATCGTCGTGAACGTGCCACTAAGACAACTTGCCGGAGCTCAAACTGATTCAAAACTACCACTAAGCACTTCCGTCTTACACGGTTTGTTGCTGAAATTTAAGCATTTTCTCAGGATTAATACAAAAGCTTCCAAGATGTGAAACAAACGGAATCGACATATGAGTGCCCTGCATTTCAAAACAGACGTAATCAGTTTTGTAGTGACAGAACGTTGGATGATTTGGCCATGGTTGAGAACGTGCTACTAAGAGACCTCAGGGGTTTCGTATGGATCACCACTAACGGATCGTGACAAGGACTCTTACCTCACACTGGGTAACACAATTGGTCATATAAGCCACCGAGTGAATTTGCCTGTGAATGTCAAGCTACTCGCTAAATTAACCTACTTCGTAGATTTAAATTCAATTGAATTCTGTTATGAGCGATAAAATTTTTAAATCAAAAAATATCGCTAAACATCAGTATGCTCGTGCTACAGCTGTGGTTATTATGCTTCTCCAGAAGTTAATGGAAATAAAATTGAATTCACAATTTGGATTCACAAAATGGATTCTCTCTAAAAAGGTCTTGATTACTTGGGCAACGATTAAGTCCATAAAGAACGTTTCAACGTTTGTTCTTGCCCATGAATGCTGACGACTTCAAAAGGAAATTTCAAATCACTCAAAGCCGACTCTTTTATGAGTTCCGGGACATAATATGTGATAAGCTGACTAGGACCGATGTAGAGTTGGTAATCTTCAACATGTTACAGAGTATAGATATTCCGATTAACTTAGTTAATTTGTATGTTAACCACTATTTTCACAGGAAGGCTTAATATCGTTGGAATAAGGAATCGTGTTTTTCAAGGGTCACTTTTATTATAGTAGGCATTCTGAAACGGTTGGTATCCTGAAGGCCTTGGCAAATTGGCTTGGCAAATGAGTTCAGCAGTGTTCTAAGTTCTAAGAAGGAGAAAGAGTCTGTCTATCGCCTCATATGTCAGTGTCCTGTTCTTGTCATGAAAAGGCGGAGATTTATAACCTCTTACTTGCCGACTTCCTTACCAAGCTCTCAAGCATAAAAATTTGACTCGAGCTGATTTCCGCTAGGTAATGTTTGATCTCCGAATAGAGTATTAATTGTAGTTTTTCACTGAGCCTAAAAGCTGTTTAAGTCATTACACTCTTTAGTTGGGATTACGTCCTAGATTCTTACATCAACCATGTTGTGTAAGTTAATTTTATACATGAGTGGCAGTACCTACAGGCACCATGGACTCCGAACAACAGTTTTCTGAAAGTTTGCATGGCAATTTTATTTTACTCTCAGAATTTTTGCCAGCAAACTGCTAAAAGAAAGTTGTCGAAAGAATTTTTTTTATATTTAGAGATGTCTGAACTAGGGATTTTATAAACACGGCTTTCATCTAATAAGCTTACACATTACCTATTAGACTACAGCGACTTATTTTAGACAAATGACAATGGAAGAGATTGGATGGTGCATCTAGTACTGACTTTGAGAATCGAATTCGAAAAGCACAGACTTCTTGCATGATGGGAATCTAACGCAATAAAAGACAGAACAAAAATATTTACCTTCAACGCTTATGTTAAATCTTAGTTCTCTCGTGTTTAGACTGATAATTCAATACATACATAATTGGCCATTACAACCCTTCAGTCAGGATTACGGCCTAGCTTCTCACACCACTAATGTTGTGTGCGTTAATTTTATACATGAGTGGCGGGACCTACAGTTTAAAGCCGACTCCGAACGACAGATTTTTGAGAAACTTTTCATGGCAATTTTATTTACTCTCAGAGTTTTTGCCAGAAATCTGCTCGGTTTGTCAAAGACGATTTTGTTCATCACGAGACGGTAAAACTAATTTAGTCACAATTGTCCTGGAAAATCTTCAAATTTATATCAATTTTGTGATTTGCGGTGGACAACATATGGTTTTTTTTTCATTTACGTTTTAAGGGAATTTTAAAGGAAATTTTAAATTAAAATTGCAACTTTTGTTGAGCAACTGCAAGTATCATATGCACATGCACACGCACATGCCTATATATTCAACTTTTCTGCAGAATATTTAAGCCTCTATTTTATCCCACTTTTCTTTAATTCCTTGCAATAAAATTCTACAGCAAAGATTGTAAAATATTGACACTTGACATAATACTGCAGCAGAAAATCTAAATACAGGCCAGATGAGTTGAATGTTGCACATCAAACGTATGCAAACAAATATGCGTTAAATTGCAGCAGATTATAGGCTAAGCCCATAACATACACACACACACTTGGTTACTTGCACGTACAGCTACTTTTTACAATATGTGACAACACCTATTTGCTTAGATCCTGTAACCATGTCGACAGTACCACCATGGTAGTATGGAACACAGCAATAATTCCTCAAATATCAACAGCATCATCATCATCCTTCCTGATTAATAAAGGAAATTATGCTGACAATGTATAAACACCAGAGCATAGTGAACAAACAGGAAAGAAAATCCTCTTTTACAACACCAGTTACAAGTGATTGCATTTGCCAGCCTCCCCCTTAAAGTATGCAATGTTTAAACAACATGCATACGTATTCCGGCATTCACATACGCACTAGTATGTGTTAATATATAGGTCAGTGGGTTGTTTTTGTTCTTCTTTTTCTAGCTAATGATTAAATAGCAGGCAAATAGACTGACACATGGACAGAAAAACAGTTTTACTGATCGTAACTGGTATACGAGTATGTTTGTTTATATAGGCTTGTTGAACACACACTGAATGCAATTGACATATGGTACAAGTGCAATTAATGGCCTACACACAGATACAAAGGGTAAAATAGGAAGTGAGACAGAGGGAACGGTAGATTCTTTTACATTGATACTGTTGATGACAATGACAACAAAAACAAGTAGGCACATGCATGCACTGTAGAACCACTACAAATTGTAAATTTTTTTTTGCAATTAAAGGAAAATATTTCTCATTTTGGCCTCAGGCCTTAAACAATTTGTTGTTGAAAACCATTTCGTTTGTTGTATGAGTGTGTATGCATATGTATTCTAAATTTTAAAATGGACTATTCGAGCAATTTAATGGCATTTATAGAACTCTTAAGTGTGCTCATAAAAGAGAATTTAATTAATGTAAATACACTCAAAGAAATCTCTTTGATTTAAGGCGTTTGCAATAGAATGACAACGAATTATTAATAACAGATACCCTAAGGAGAAAGACTATTCTTTTAGGTCAAAGTGCGATGGGCCTAAGAAATTTAATCATATTAAGTTCGATTTGTGATGACAAATTTTGAAAAATTTAAATATCCACGGCATGGTTTTTACAATGTGCCAGCAAGAACTGAGACTATTTACAAATATACAGGTAATAACAGGTCTTTCATTAAGCATTTCCTAACATTAAATTTAAATAAAACAAAGTGCTGTGAGATAGCATCGAAATTTTTTTAAATTTGAAAGTTCTATTCGTGATATTATAAGTCGATTGAAGTCGTCGTAGTCTATTAGATAGTGTGTTGGCTTTTTAGACGTGAGGCCGCGGTTCAACCTCCAGGTCATCTCCAACAAAACGAAATATAAAAAAATATTTTTGAGGTGACTTCTTATCAAGAGACTTTTGGCAAAAACTCTGGGAGAAATAAAACTGCCGTGAATGTATGAAATCAACACACACACAACATAAGTGGTGTGAGAAACTAGGTCGTAATCCTGAAGGGTTGTAACGAACAATTATGATGTATGTATATTAGTGAAATGTCAGCTACGAATTCTACGAATGAATCGCAAACGAAATGTTCACTCTTCCCTGTATTTGGCATATGGCATGGCTTTGAGGATTGCTTAGTTGCATATACTTGCAACTTAAGAAAAATCCACAAGAAAAAGTCTAACGGAATCAAATGTCACTACCTCGGTTTACATCACTTCTCAGATCTTTCTTGCAGAATATCCAATGTGGTATGAACTGAACATGAACAACAGGTCGTTGGTGTCCAAATTATCCAATTCAGTCCAAATAAAGTGGGTAATCATCGATATATATAGTGCTCACCATTAATAGTGACAAAATGGCAAATCGATTAAGTTGGCAGTCTAAAATTTATACCCAACAGCGGATGCATTGGACTTTCTTGAATGTAATGTGGATTAGTATCATCTAGAAATGATGAAAATTATGGTAAGTTTCCAACAGCTTCATTTAGAGAACATCTGTCGTTGTCTATGGGCATTCATTGGTGATTTATTAAAAACAGATTGAATAAATGCCAACTAATATGACAAATTTAGCTTCAAATGTAGCTGATATGGCTGTATATTGGTTTAATTCACACATAATTGGTCATTACAACCCTTCAGTCAAGATGACGACCTAGTTCTCATTACTTATGTTGTGTGTGTTAATTTTTATACAAGAGTGGCGGGACCTAGAGTTTAAAGTCAACTGGGCTTGAACCGTGACTTTACGTCCAATAAGTCAACACACTACCTACTATACTATGGCGACATCATTGTTGGTTTAATTCATGAGTTGACAACATTTCTGCCTAGAACTTATTTACAATTGGCGATCCACGGAAAACATATTTTCACTTTATGGATCTTGGTAATCGTACGTCTCCTGAAATTTATTTTGCAATTGTACGCATAAATTACGACTTTAGGATCCGTACATTCCGTTCACATACATACATAATTGGTCATTACAACGCCTCAGTCCGGATTGCGGATTAGCTTCTCACACCACTTTCTTTGTGTATGTTAATATTATACATTAGTGGCAGGACCTACAGTTTGAAGTCGATTCCGAACGACAGATTTTTTCAAAAACTTTTCATGGCAATTTTATTTACACTCAGAGTTTTTGTCACAAATCTCCTGAGAGGACGTCGCCTAAGAAATTTTTTTTCATATTTCGTTTTTGATGTCTGACCGGGATTTTAAACAGTGGCCTTTCGTTTAAGAAGCCAACACACTGCCTACTAGACTTCGGTGACTTCAGAGCGTTTAATATATCTTTTATAAGATCTTCTCCTTAGTCTAGTTTCAAATTCTGATTCCAAAATTTTGGTTTAACTTTATATTGTGAGTAATTTTTATGAGTGTTAAGTTTTTTTTTTCTTGCATATGGTCAAATATAAAATTTTATTATCAGAAAATTTTCTAATCATAGCAGCACATTATGTCATTAACCATATCCTACCTCAATTCCTTGCTCTACTCTTTTTGGCCCACATTTAAGTTCAACAATTTAAAGACTTCCCTTTACG
>QOCX01004798.1:0-13999 GCA_005959815.1 Sarcophaga bullata | reverse complement strand
TCTTGTCCACATTCTGGCTTGTTTCCTGCTTTCATTGTATCAAGCGCCTTTGCTAACTTACTCCACGAGCTGAGATTATAACTGATTTGGGGAGTAGTAAATTACTGTTTGTTTATTGCTGTTTTTTGGCTTATAGTTCATGGAATCACGCAGAGCATAAGACAGTAACAGCTACGCAGCGCAGGAAAAGTTCCATTGTGCAATATGTTCAAGTTTGGGTGGAAGACAACAAAATAAAATGTACAACCGAATTTCATAATAAGTATAAGGGAAAATACGTAAAAACATTTATCAGTGTTGTTCTTTAAGGGGAGCAAAATAAATTGGGGATAGTCCATTTTTATTTTTGGTACAAGATATGGTTTTAATTATATTTTGAATATAATAATAGTGGGTCATGTCTAGTGCTTAATGAAACATTTTGCTAGTGTTTTTGGGGGTAATAAAAATATTTCACTCACACATAAACAACAAACACATGGTGAGGCATCACAGTGATTGTTGTTTTTTGTATAAAAAAAAACAAAATAATAACGAACGACGTACAAAACAAAGAAATACTTACTTGCTTATATACATGCAAACAAATGTACGGGAATAAGAATAAGAAGAATAATAAAAAAACTTTAAAACAACAATTAAAAAGAGGAAGTGTGCTGTTACAGAGGCAGTATTTAAGCAGCGCTGTTACGTTTAGCGCATTAACAAAAGTTATTATTTATGAGCACTAACAAAAACAATAAGAACAACTACAGCAACGACAACGACGGTAACGGGTGTAAAACAACAATAAAATTAAGGGAAAAATAAGAAGAGAGAGAGCGAAAGCGAGAAAAGAAAAATCCTATAGGAAAATTAAAGGAGAAGAGACAAATTCATTTTTATCGATTTTCAAACGCGCAACGCATTAGTTGTAGTCGATTGAACGGCTGAAGCGGTTGTGAAAAATTTTTACTGTTAAAGTTGACAAAATAAAGTTATTTTTCCCAAAACAAAAAACGCTGCACTGCACACATTTAAACTAAAAAGCAAAATAGTTTTATAAATTGCAAATAATAGAAAAAAAATTAAGAAATAAAAGTGATAAAACGAAATCAAAAAAATTAAATTCTTTAGTCCAATACAACCAGAAATCAAAATTCTCTAATAAGCAATAATAAATTTAAAAGCAAAACAACAACAACAAAAGAAATCCAAATAAATGTTTTTGTATTCTGCTTAAAAGTCTGCAAAATTATAAAAAAAAGAAAAATAAAAATCTTTTAAAAATAAAGAAAAAATAAATAAAAAAAAAAGAAGAAAAGAAAAAAGAATTCTCATTGTCAGTGGAAAAAAGGCGTGTAGTACCGTCGAAATGTGTATGTGTTTGTTGGTGGTACCTTTTGTGTAGGGCAGCGCAAAAAAAAATGAAATAAAAAAGTACATAAAAGTGTAGAAAAAGTAAAAGTGCTAAAATAGTAGAAATGCAATAACAAAAAAAAATCAACAAAAAAGAAAACAAAACGAATAGCATGTAGTTTTGTTTTTTACTCCGTTTTTTTTTTGTTATGAAAAGCAAAATAATACAAAAGAAAATTCCCTTAAAAATGAAAACGAAATTTGGAAGTGTTTTAATCATAATGAAATAAAATAATTAAAATTAATTAACGTTAAACGTTTGCACATATTTTTATTAATTGACCGAAATCATAACTAGAACAACCATAATAACTTAATAGTCAATTACAACAAATTAAAGACAAATAACAACAAAAATGTGGATACCATCAAATAATAAATACGGTGTCGGTAAGTAATGACAGCATCATTACTATTATTGTAGCTTTTCTTTATTGTATGTAGTGATAAAAACAAAAACAAAAAATCTAAAGAACAAAAAAAAATCATAATTATTATTGCCCTCACTATTATTATTGACGACAATATTTGCTCTTATTATCTACAGTACTTGGCTAACAGAATAGTAACAGTATTCATTTCGAGTCGTAATAAATTGTTATCCAGCATTCGGTTTCCAAAGCTATGTTAAGTACAACACACGTAATGCTATGATTTTAAGGTCAAATACTCACTACCTTTTCGCACATGTCGGATGGTATCTCGGAAATAATTTCACGAATGTTAGTTTTCATATATGTGTGGGCACAGTATTTAACGTAGCCCCACAAAACAATTTATGAAAGCGTTCAATCGCACATTTGTAAGAGCCAAATTACCTTATCGAAACCTGAACACTTTCGAACATATCTCATATAAAAAAGCGTGTTTTGTGACTCATGGCACCGTTTTGTGATGACCACATACTGTCCAGTTCATAATCTAGGTTTCTTATAAGATCATAGCGCTTTAAATTAACGGTAATGCTTCTTCCTAGATAATTTTGGAAAAATACGATCCAGTGACACTTTCAGGCCATAATGCTCATCAAACAGTCACTTTTTCCGAATGGGAAACCTTCCCCTTAACCACTTCTGGATTACATAATCCACTTTGGATTACATTACTTCTGCCTTTGGATTATTGGGATTATATTACTTCTGGATTATATTACTTCTGCCTCATATGTTACAATTTCGTAACTTTCGAATGTTAATGGTGAAGAAAATTTTTGCCAAAAGTCTACTGCACTACCCCACCCAATCAACATATCTAGGGTGGGAATGATTAGCCTGTTTTAATTTTTCTGTAAGTTGAGCTTTATAAGGATTGAAAATGCATCTGAAAAATACGTTAAAAATGCCTTGAAATCTAGAAATTTAGATTACACTTCACTTTCCCTTACAGAAGGGATATTTCCTATCACATATCTTCTAAATAATTTTAACCTGATCTTGCAACACTTGGTCGATTGAGCTTCACACAAGTTTAATGGCGATCATGAGTTTCGTGATACATGCATTTTATCCTCGACAATAATGTTTTGATATAATAATGGTTTCTTTTTATATATTTTTACGTCTGAGTATTATTTATTATGTGTATTTCAACCTTTTCGTCTTCAACCAATGTGATATACCACATCGTCTTGTTATTAAAAACGATTCTGTCGTTCTGCCAAACGCTCCTTGAAATATCCAATATACTGCGTCATTATTTCTGTGGTCATGCACTGTTTAGTTTTACTCACCATATATTTTTTTCTCCTTCAATTACAATTTTTTCTTCTCTCTTTGGGTTGTAGGTGTGTGAGCATGTATTTGTATTTGTGTGAGTTTTTCTCCTGCTGAAATGATGCACATGTTTTTCTATTTTTTTTTCTCTTTTGCCATTTTTTTTTAAATTGATTTGTTTACCTAGATTCATCACTGCCACTCGTGTTCTCAAATCTTTCTGTCTTTTTCATACACTAATAGACAATATGTTTCTTGAAGAGTCTCTGTCTATGTATGTGTGTGTGTGTGTGTAATTATTTAATGAGCTTCTTTTATCTGGAAATTTAATATATTTTTCACATTTATCTGCAATATGAACGCTACAAATGTTTTATATTTTTGCTTGCTACTGTTTATGATTTGTTTATTTCAAAAAGGAAAATGAAAAAATTAAATAGTAAAACAACTACCCTCATTAATATAAAATAGATTTTTATTAATATAATAATATAGTAATTATTTTTTTATGATTCATTCATATTTCTTACTCACACTTTATAAATATTGTACTCGCGCATGTACGAATGAGGAACAGTGTGTGGTTATTTTATTTTAGACAACGGAATAAACTCTAAAGAGCCTTATTATCGGACTATATTGGACTTATTGCTACAATCTGTGGTTTTAGTTTTTTTTTATGAATTTATTAGTAGAAAATTAGCACTTCTAGGTCTAAGTAAATTGCGTACAAGAAATTAAAACCATTTGAAACCCAAGAATATATTTCTTATTTTAATATTTCGGCTTACAACAAATGCAATTTACATTGTTTACTTTAATTTGAACACTTTAATATTGCGTGATAGTCAAATAAAAATCTTAATTAATTAAATTTCATTTACTGACCCCACCAATAAGCCAAATGGTTTTGAGACAACCTAAACTTTTGCTAAATAATTGCACTGAAAAGAGATTTGTTTCATGCCTCAGACTATGTTGAAGTATCCTGGGAGTAGTAGATCACCTTCTGTTCACGCTTTGTATAGAATAGAAAGAGCACAAATGGATGCTTAGGTAGGGAATTATTCTTACTAACATAGAACAGCATCCTTTAATTTGTCAGGGCATCAGTTTCAAACAACCTATATATGTATGTTTGTAGATTGAAAGTAATGCAATATAATGTCTAAATGCAGTTCTATAGTATCTCTTTACAACAATAAACAAAAGTTTGCACCAGATGCACCTAATAAGCTAATATAGTATTGACTTTTGACCATATTTTATTTTATTATCAATGTGACAAGCATTTTACAACAGTTCAGAAATGCTTCTTGGAATTTTTTGGTGCCGCTTTGCCCCTATAAACCCACTGTTTAGATTGCCTCTGGTGTGTTGTGGTGCATCCATAATACTTTCATGGTCACGAAACCGCACCAAAACAGGACCAAACACATTAGTAAAGTTATTACACGACTGTGTTTGTTATCGATTGTTAGTAAAAAATTGCCCTCTGAAGGGCCAACTCCTTATTAACTGGACATCCAAGATGTTTGTCACATTACGCGTGAAAACAATACCAAACACTTTTTGTGAAGATATACCGAGATTGCGTTTGAGATCGATTTTAAGTGAAAGGACAGGTCTTTCACAGCCTTTCGCATTGTTCACCAAATGTTAACACCTTATTAACTGGGCATTGAAGACACTTGACACATTTCGTGCTTATTTAAAATGATGATTTCAAATATAAAATGCATCAAGTTTTAGCCAAATTTCTAACTGTATTTGTAAATTGTTGTTGTGATTATGAATTATTAAATAATTATTTAAATGGCAGAAAATAAATTAGATTAATAATGTTGCATTATTTTGCCCTCCACTGTATAACCCTTTTTCAAATGAAATTCCGATTGACAATTAAGACTAAAACGTGAAAGTATTTATAAAGATTTTTTTTCTATTCTTTAGTTACTATTTTAAATCTTCTTTTCTCTTTTTTTTTTTTTTTTTTTTATTTTAACATTTCATTTTGGTCTTTCTCTCCAGCATCATTATGATGGTTTTTTTAGTTTTCTTTCTTTTTGTTTTGTTTGCCAATTTATCACTTGAGTAAACATCATCCATCGCCTTGGCAAAAAAAAGGAAAACAAAACATAAAAACGTATAAGAGGGAAGGAATATCAGCATAAAACCTAAAGATATAAAAACAATAACAAAAACAAGAAAAAAAACTGAGAAAAACATAACAAATCAAGAAACTAAAAACATCAATTCTCTGGAATAAACACATGACGCTCTTTTCCAAATATTTTCTTATAATTGTTGCTGTTTGTTGTTGTTGTTGTTGTTACTATTACGAGAGTCTTGAACATCATCAGCCAGTTATTGTGCTGCGCTCCAATTTTACATAAGAAAACAAATGATGAGAATGGAGATGAAGAAGAATTAGAAAATGGTTAAAAATAAATGCATCATGAGAGAAAACAATAGAACAACAATAACAAGTATAATGCCAAAACCAACAACACAACACAACACAACCATGTTAAAGGCATGGAGAACAAATGAAAACGTAAGTCAAATGAACGATAACAAGAGCGGCAAAAAGAAAAAAATGGAATGACAATGAAAATATACGACATCAAATGTAACAACACCAACAACAACAACAATAACAACAAATCAAAAATAAAACATGAAAACAAATAATGTAAATATGTCCACAGGCTCACTTACAGACACACACATACACAGCCAAAGCGTTGAAGTACAATATGACGACGGCACTGACAACAACGCCGATGATAATCATGTTTTTCTTTGGTTTTCTTCTTCTTTCATTGTTTTCAAATAAATCAAAAGATAAAATTTTGGCAATGGCAGCAGATAGGCTACATTTGTTAGATACAAACGAATACAATTTGAAAAATCAAAGATTTTCTGTTTCTTTTGAATCTTTTTGTAAATCAAAGTCTCTGTAATTATTGTGGTGACTTGCTTTGAAAATTGGAAAACTGGTAGATTGAGAGGGCAATGGTGAATGATAGCAGTAAAGCAGGGAATGACTACAATTCTCATTCATACATTTTTTTTTTCTGTACAACCAACTCTATGGGGATGGTTTTTATATATACAGAGCATTATGTTGGAATTAGTAGGAAGATATTGCCATAAACACATTAGATGCAGTATTTGCGGCGCGGCAATTGCAAAGCAGTATGCGTAAACTTGGCAGTGGTAAAGCATGGTAAAGTAATATTGTATGTAGGGTGTTTTTAAAAGCTCTATTACATGCATGTTCTTGTACTGACAGCACTAATCCTCGCATTGCCAACACAAATCCTTTCATTGCTAGGACTAATTTTCTCATTGCCGCGATTAGAAATATAAACTAGACTAAGGCCGTAGCAGCAACATCTACGTTTACTGACCCGTCGCCTCTAATCATTGCCACATACACCCATGCATTCCATTTTTGACAGATTGTCGCGCTGCAAATGCTGTGTCTATTGTGTTTATAACATAAGTTCGGTGGGTGATATAAGAGAGAGTAGAGAGTAGAAGAAAGAGGTGGCTGTTTATTCAAGAAATTTTAATGGGCACACTTAGGCAACATAGAGCCCATTGTGAGCGTGATTAAAAATGAGAAAAACTTTGAGAGGGTAGGCGTTCCATATGCGGAATGATTTTTACATCCGCAAACGGATGTGCTCTATGAGAAACCTATTTGTAGGACAGAATTGTATTCAACAATACCTGAATACAAATTTTAAGTGACCACGCTACCTTCAAGTGCATACTGTTAATATGGGTTTAGTAGTTATGGTATTTTGGTGTAGTTGTTAAAATTCTTCCTTCAGTCTTTAATTCTCCAACAAGCTTCCTGACTCTTGGCCTTACAGAAAGAGGAGCATCTGCAATGAATATTATGGATAGATTAGGCAGCGACAGCCTTGTTTTGGGAATAGGACTCCTAATCAGCACAGTTTCTCGTCATCATAGCAATCCAATACATTTTCAAAAAGAACTTTGTATCTAGACAATGCTACATGGTATCCTAGAACCTGCTGGTGTAGACCAACCACTTGCTCAACTGGAATAAAACTTGATTACTGACACTATGATGTAAAAGGAATATTCCAGTTCGTTTATCAAGCTTCCAAGTGGAGCATAGGAACGTTCCAAAATAATTCTATGCAATATGGACGAGAAAGGATATTTTTTGGTATTTGAGAGACAGAACTGTGCTTAATTTAGTTTACATTTTACCACAGAGGGTATCGACAGAATAAATTACCACATTGGTTTCGTTTAGACATTTAAATGATAGCTTTCCATATGTTTTTCTGTACATGAGGCCTAAGAGTTTCATTTCAATACTAATTGTAATTTACCATGGCCTACTTACGAAGAAATGCTGAGTTGGCATTCTATGGTTTTTTGCCAGCCAAAAGCGTGTTACATATTAATCACATAAACAACAACGACAGCGCCAAAGACGATGACAAGGAAGATAATGATGATTGTGCTGGTGCTGTGGTGCTATGGATGGTGATGAATCCAATGAAAAACCATGACACAATAAAAAAAAGCAATAATTCGTCCTTTTTTTGCTAAAATTGGAAAATAAATTGAAAAATAATACTTTACTTTACATGAAAAGTGCAGCATCACATGCATCACACTTTCGGTACTTATACTGTAAGTGTACTCGTGTCTATCTTTTTCTAACTTTGATGTTCGTTTTAGTTTTTTTTTTAATGCATTTAGAACAATTACATAAGTATGCGTGTAGGAAACTGTATACACATGCATCAGGCCGAAGTGATGTTGACTTTATTTCTTACCAGACTGCAAACATATTTACCGAATTTAGCCAAGTTTGTAATGGTTCGGTGGTGGTTTTTGTTTGGTTAGATTCTACGTTTACATTTGCATGCAGCCAAATCAAATTTATTTTCTTCACTCCCTCTGTATTTTTAAGTCAGTTTCATCGTCATCATCGCTTTTTAGTATCATCTGTGAAAACAATTTCAATTTCATTATTATATAACAACTGCACGTTTTCTTTTACTTTATTTTCATTTATTTGTGATTGAAGAGGATAAGGCAGGGGTAAGGGAGAAATATCTCTTCTTTGGCTGGCTGACATCTTGACTGAATGTCGTGTGATTTGCTCTGGCTTGTGTTGTGCCATGCTGTGATGCATTGTAATGTAGCGTTGACTGACTGTGTAATTGTGCTGTGTGACAGTGGTATGTCACATTTTGCCTCGGTTTTGACATTTTGTACAATTTGCACATTTTATTCAAACATATTCTCTTTCTCTCTCTCTCTCTCTCTTCTCTCTCTCGCTCTGTCTGTCTCTGGACGAGTTAAATTGCGATAAATGTTGATCCTTGGTTGTCACATTTGTGGCACAAGTTCTCTACTCGCTTCGTTAGCATCTTTATTTCAGCTTTTTATCCTTTATCCACTTTGGTTTTAGATTTTGAACACAAAAACAAAAGAGAACAAACTTAACACAGCAAGAAAAACGATTTGTGGTAAAAGGGATTTATTTTAAACCAATTTTAACTTTTTCCTTCCAATTTCTATTATTTTTTCGTTTTCATTCGATTGTTTTTGCTTCCCTTCATGTTTATTTTTTACAATTTCAGGGGGTAGATTTAAGCTTTTCGATTGACTTATGCCAGAGAGAAAGTGTGCAACGTAATATCCTCTGTTCATATGGAACATAATATGAAGATTTTTTTCTAAGCTTCATTGAATTTGAGATTCTGTAAAGTAATAACATTTCAATAGAGAATAATGATTTCCGCTTATTACAAGAGTTTTTAACACACATTTTTTTTGTTTAATTTTTAATTTTCAATTTTCAATTTTTTTGAAAGTGTTTCAATTTTTATACTTTATACGTTAGAAATACAATAACGAGATGAAATTTAATAAACAGTTAAACACAGCATCGACGTCAAGAGGAGTTTGAAATAATTAATGGCCTGGCAAGTCATGAAATAAAGCTAAGATTTCAGTTACAGTATGCGAAGTCTTTATGGGAATAATGATTTTAAACAACAATACAGTGACGACAATTTGTTAGACTGAAAGGTTTACCTAAAATGTTCGGTTGTGATGTAAAGCTTACCTACTCATCTAGCTAAAGTCAAACAGATTTATCGGCTATTGCGAGAATTCTTCTTCAACCAGAGAAAGCAATAGGTGGACGAGGCAGTATTGACAGGAAGGTATTGGGATATGCAAAGAATTTCCTGTGGTTTAGTTTCTTATAATCAAACTCTTTACTTTACAATTTGATTGTGGGAAAAAATTGCTTGCAAGCCTTTGGAAATTTCATAATGATTCTATCGGGTCTCATAAGATGGTGTTTCAATCGCCATTTATTTTGTTATTTAGATGGATGTCGGTTGAGGCATTTTAGTATGTTTTTGAAGCTTAATTGGAATTTACAAATCCAAGACGCAAACCAAAATTTTTTCTGCCCAGACACTTTTCGCATTATTTTTATGAATTTTGATGGCGATCCAAGTCCAAAGAGCCATTCGTGACATAACTAATGGATTTTAAAAGTTTCTGCTCAATGTTCCCTTTTTTCAATTTTCTCTTCAAATTAAGCAACAGTCTGCTATCAATGGCCATCAAATTCAAACTAAACAATGCAGCTTGTTCAGTTTGACAAAGATTGGGCATTTTTTCTGAAGCTTGAGAACTTAAAATTCTAATACAAGACAAGTAATATTGTTGGAAATATCATTTTTTCCCTGTAGCAACGCTTTAACGTGATCCGTTTATTCCATCAATCCATTTTTTGATTATTTTTTCCAATAAATCTAGCCACATATCTTCGATGGTGGTTTGAATATTGACTTCCAATGGTATAAGAGCTGCTGATTTGCCAATGACTTCAGACATTCACGAAAACCAAGAACCTTACATAACATTTTCCTATTTGGTCTAAAGACAAAGGCCAATAAGTTGAGAACGACAGCGAATCGACATTTTGGCGTCTACTTTAAAACTCCACGAATAGCAGCAATATTCTCTTCAATACTTACATTTCTTTGATGGTTTTAAGTCGAAAAGAGTGAAATTAGTGCGAAAACAATAAATAACGGAACGAATTGGTTACACACTAGGCAAGCGAAATGCTCTATGAACTTCATGAACACATAATAATTTTGAAACGTTATTCTGGCGTTAAACAATCACTTGCTAAATTTTACTGTATAGGAATGCTAACACAGTTTGACATTCTCAGCTGTCAAAACATAGATATCGATAACGATACTTGTCATATAACTAAAAAAAAGAATTCCTAATACTTGTTGTGGGAAGCAGTGTTGTCATTTCAGTTAAGAGGCGAGTAATTCAAAATGACCTACTCTTGTATGTATATCGTTACAAAACTCCAAATTAAAATGGAATTAGAAATTAAGACATTGCAAGTATAATATATTAATCGTTCAGGAATAAAAATCGTTCAGAAATTATAAAAACGTATGTAATGTTCTAACTGATTGCCATTGCTTTAAAATTAAAGCGGAAATTATGACAAGTCATGTAATGTTGGGTCGTAATAACTTTGTTACTCCCTTTTAAATTGTTAGTTTTACTTTTACAATAAGCCGGAACTTACAAGCGATACATAATACTGCCTTAAAACTGATGTTTCAACACCAAACTTGTCATAATACAAACTATATTTCGTAAATTTTATGAATATTGCAAATATGGTTCGCTGTATAGCCGAAAATGGCATTATTTTATAATTATTTTGTAGTTATCGATGATTGTCATTCAGTTTCCATATCGAAATGCAATTTTATTACTTAAAATCATATGCACACATTATAAATACAGACGCGTAATAATAATAATTCAATAATAATTTTATCCCTGACCTCGGAGAGTTGGAACACCATACTCCTCTTACCGTCAATCATAATAAAAATGCCCTTGTAAGACTGACAAAAACTCCATATACATACAATGAACAACAATATGATAATTTAAAATTTTTACAATTATATATTTATACTGACGCATATATGTATGGTGTAAGTAAACTCTTGTGATAAATATTTACGCATATGAAGTGTTTGGTATAGGCGTGTGTATAAGTGTGTGCTTTTAAATAATGACATTAAAAACATAAATCAATTTAAATTGAAACAATAAAAAATGAACAGAAAAAAAACTGTAGAAAAAACAACTTAAAATGCATTTAATATCACGTACTCAACACCAACCCACCAAAACAAATCGGAAATAAAAACCATCACCCTCCATCACCCAGCCTTTTTTTTTATCCATCCATCCAACCAACCAGAGTCATCTATTTATCAACCCCAAGTGGGTTAAAAAAAAACAAGAAAAATAATATCTTTATATGATTATTTACAGTTTTGACTCTGTTGTTTCCCAACAAACATTTTGTTTTAAATTAGTTTGCATTGAATTGGTACTCAACAGATTTTTAACAAAAACTCTGAAAGTAAATAAAGCTGTCATGCAATCTTTCTCAAAAAAAATCTGCCATTCGGAGGTGTCATTAAATTGCAGGTATCGCCGCTTATGTATAAAATTAAAACAGAACATAAGTGGTGCAAGAAACTAGCTCTTAATCCAGACCGAAGGGTTGTAATGACCAATTTTATATGTAAGCCTCTGGATTGATAAAGCAACTTAAATTCTTAGGTAGTTTTCTACCTTTTTTTCTCATATTTTGGGAGATAACGCTACACTAACTTGAAAAATTCTGTTTTCAAAATAACGACTATGTTAGCAAAGGGCATTACAATCAATGGCCATAAAAACATTACATACATAGAAGTTACTGCTTGTGAAGTTTTTTTAACCGTTGTACGACTCTTACGTCTAATGAACCGCACATTTGTTATCCTAGCTGGCATCAGTACTACGCCATCTAATATGAGAATTGCTCTCTCAAATATTTGCTGGGTTTCTAATTCCAACTGTGTATGCATGTGCATGTGTGAGTGTGTGTGTGTGTGTGTGTCAACAAACAAGGAATAAAGTTCACAACGGTACAGAATAGTAAAGTAATATAAAGTTAGTAACAATGAACATCTTGTCATGTTCAACATAATCAATTAAATAGTGGAAATTCCCAAAATGAATGGACGAACAACGACGATGACAACGGCACAACAACAACAACAACAGCAGCAGCAGCAACAATAAGAGCATAAAAAGATATAGAGTTAGTCAGACAGCATCATCAGCTGGAGTAGAAGTAGCAGCAGCAGCAACAGCAGCAACAACAGAATGGACAATCAAGGGTGCAACTATAAAAACAACAAGACTAATAATAAATTTTGGAGAAAGCACAACAAAAAACAAAAAGCACAAAAAACAAAAGTTACCACAAGTAAAAGTTACATGATTTCGAATAATTTTTCATCTCTGTGCGCACGATGTACATACCATTTGAGATTTTAATAGAATTTTCAAAACGAGTAGTAGAAAAAGGGGGAAAATTTAATAAAAACAGGGTGTTGTTGGTATTTGTAGGTTGTAGGCAATTAAGTTTAATTTTCTCGTACATAACTTAATTGGCCGATAGTTGATATGGTTTGGGGGAATAGTATCCTGAAACTTTGGTTTTTAATCGGTTAATATTAAGAAAAACTTAAAATAACTGTGAACGGTTCGAACCGGATATGTTTTATGGTTAATATCGAAATTTTTCTATGACAATAATTACAAAAGAAGATCTTAACAACAGGTAGCTTATATAATATACATGGTTTATGATAACTTTGATAAACATCTGTCCATTAAACCATTAGTAGCGAGATCTACAGTTCAACTCCGAACAAAAAATTTGAGTCATCGGAAAAAAAACGAAAGTCATCGACTAAAAAATGCAAGTTATCGAGCAAAAAACGTGAACCAAAAAATGAAAATCATCCACAATTCATAATAACTATTACCCTCCCCAGACCCTGTTAACAGAGTGAATGTTTCTGGCACGATTTCTCAAATTCCAAAATTATTTGCGTTTTTTTAGAGACACATGGAGAGTTGAGTTTTTTTAGAAACACGGCGGGAGAGCATCGCAATCGCACTAACTTCCACAAAAATGTTTAGTTGTTTGAGTTCTCTGACGGCATTTACATCACAGTGTGTACCAAGTGAGATGTCACTACGACCTTTGTCGTTATAGAACGGACCTGGCAGTAAAGGCAAACGAAGTATAAATTGTCGATTTGTTGGGATATGCGGCACACTTACTAGCTCGAGTGGATCGCCGTTACTACAAATAGATTAGGATCACTCTTGCCGCAACCGGCGCACTTTAAAGGTCTCAATAGGCATTAAGCAGCAGAGAGAACTCTCTCGTACAACATGACATCGATGTAGCAACATTGAGAGCATTCGAGAGAAAAAGACAGTAACGTTGTGCAGTGCATTAACATAAACGATATGCAGTGCATTAACTTCCAGCGACTGCGGAGGCTCGACCATGCAGTTCGGATGGAAGAGGATACTCTGCTGAGAAGGGTATTTGTTGCGGGCATTAGCCGGCGTAGGGACAAATTGTGCTAGTGAATCAGTGGATCTTGTGGGACCATATGTCGACATTAAAAAAAGAAAAAATACAAGAGAATTGAGTTGCACTTACTAGACAGTCCTTGAATCAAAGGGAACAAACATAAAGATTGTCTTACATTTTCAAAAATAAATGTTACTCACTTCCACCCCTCCCGACACGTAATGTTAGCAGTTAAAAAAAAAATCTCCCCAAACTCGAATCCCAAGCCCATAAATTAAAAATAGACAACGCAAAAAAAACAAAAACGAAGAGAAACCCAAAAAATTTGTTGTTTGCTAATGTTTGTTATTTCCGCCACCATCGT
>QOCX01004797.1:0-13999 GCA_005959815.1 Sarcophaga bullata | reverse complement strand
TCCGTAGAGAGCAAAGTGAATAATAAGCTGCAGGGTTAAGCTCTGGACTATATCTGGATCCATCAAAATTTCTACGACTAGTTCTCACAAGTTCTCACAGTCAGTTTTTTCTATCGGGTTATTGAAAACAACAACGTTTTTGTTGGCAAATATTACATACATTCGTACATAACTGGTTATTACAATACTTTAGTCGAGATTACAACCTATCTTATTACAACACTTTTGCTGTGTGTTTCAATTTTATACATGGCGAGTGGCGGACCCTACAGTTTAATGTCAACGCCGAACGACAGCTTTTTGAGCAACTTCTCATGGCAATTTTATTTTTACTTGCAAAGCTTATGCTAGAAATCTGCTGAGAAGAAGAAATATTTTTTATTTGCTTTGTTGGAGATGTCTGAACTGGGGTTTGGACCGTGACCTAACGTCCAAGCAGCCAACATAGTACCTCCGAGACTACAGTGACTTCTGATCCTAATTTCTATATGCAAGAAATTAATGTGTTACTCAGCGATAAAATCAATTAATTGTGGCTGTTGTGTCTCTCCACTTTTGGATGTTCCATAAAGTGCTTCCTATTTTCAAATTTAAATAAAACTAAGGGTGTGTGAGAAGTCTCCGAAATTGTTTACTCATTTGGAAGGCCTATTAATGCCAATATGTGGGGAATATAACATGTATTATGGATTTGTTTGAATGTAAAACTCTGACCAGTTGTTGAGCAATCAGGCATGAAGTCCAGTTGGTTTAAGTTTATGATACGAATGAACGTGGTGAGGATAATATCATGTGGTTGTTGTATTCGATAAGATTTCCTTAAAGGAACGAAAAATAATGAAAACACTAAAAACGAATACGGCAATGAAACACAAATGCTAGCATACATACATACATACATAATTGGGCATTATAAACCTTTAGTCGAGATTACAACCTATCTTCTCCCACCACTTATGTTGTATGTGTGTGTTAATTTTATACATGATGGGCGCTAACTACAGCTTTAAATCGATGTCGAACGACAGATTTTTGAGCAACATTTCATGGCAATTTTATTTTTACTTGCACAGTTTTTGCCAGATATCGGCTGATAGGAAGTCGCCGAAGAAAAAATTTTCGTATTTTCAAGCATACGTACTCACTTTAAGAATGATTAGAAAATATTTTAAGTTACTGGGGAATAAAAATTCGTATTTTTAAATTAAAATTTCATTTTTAAATAAAATCCTGTTTTTTCTCTATTCGAATATCTTCTCGAATTGCGTGAATGTATTGGTTTTTTTTCAATTAGAATCTTTTTCAAATTTTGTTCAAATGTGCTTTAAATTCCTTGAGTGTTACTGGTTTTAAATGATTTCATTTTCATTTCTTTTGCAGGTTTATTCATCATTGTCGTCATTTTTTTTTTAATTTTCTAAAGTGTTTGAAAAGCCGTTTTTTTTTGTGTTCAGAAAAATAAACAAAAAAAAAAAAAATACAAAAAATTACAAAATAATTAAAAAAAAAATAAAACAAAACAAAACAATACAAACCCCCTTGGAACATAGAAACCAAATAAAATACAACGTATTTCTTATTCCATCAACGTAATCCCGAGAGGATTTCTTGCGACAAGAGTAAGGAAATCGAAATACTTCCTTCCCTTTAAAGCGCTTAAAACGTATAACGGGGTGCGTGTGTGAGTGTGTTTCGTTACCGGTATAAACGTACGGAATTTTTTTTCTTTCTCGTTGGATTTCCCTAATGAGTTCTTAAGTGACTAATTATCATAAAAATCTACCAAGCTGCAGCTTATTTTCTTCTCTCCCTCGCAAATTTTTGCTCAAAACCGGACCAGAAAATATCCCGCGAGAGTATTTGTTTTTCAAAAAAAAAAAAAGGACAAAAGGGTAAGTTTTGTAACTTTTTTTTTTCATATAAAATTATGTTTGAAATCCGATTATAAAACAGAAAAACAAAACCAAAGAAAAAAAAGTTGAATAAACAGGCCGAGGTAAATTAAATTCCAGCTTGCCCATCTGTTACTCCATCCAGTTTTTTATACTTTCTATGATTATGTTCCCTAAATAGCGTCTTAAAAGCGTTTGTATATGATATGATGGTGTAGGTAGACACAGTTAGGGTCTAGCATAGTACCGTACTAGCTGCTATAAAACTATCAAATTTGCTCTCTGATACTGGCTGGAATGATCATTAATTCTTGACAGTGCTGCTGAGTTTACTAAAATCTGATATACTCATGATATATTCAGACACCGTTACCAGCTGCGACAAGGCTATAAATTTTGCCCTCGAATACTGAAATCTTAAGGAATCCTTAACTATGCCGCTAAGTTTCCTAAAGTCTGCCAATGACATACTCAGCACGTGAAGCATCATCGACTTTTGCAAGTCCTCATAGTCTAGTGCCTTGTGTGCTAGCTTATTAAGACATGAGGCCTCGGTTCAAAACCCTGGTCAGACATCAAAACAAGATCTGCTTCCTCTCAGCAGATTTTTGGCAAAAACTGTGAGAGTAAAATAAAATTGGCTTGAAAGGTTTCTTAAAAATATGCCCTACAGAGTCGACTTTAAACTATAGGTCCCGCCACTTCTGCATGAAATGAACACACACAACATCAGTGTTGTGAGAAGCTAGGTTGTAATCCTGACTAAAGGGTTGTCATGACCAATTACGTAAGTAAGTAGATAACGAAGTCCCATTTACTCATTGTGTAGTACTTTAACCCTGAGTCTTGTATCTTGTGTATCCCTTATCTGAGGTCTCCCATTTGTCATTAACTGTGTAGTTTCTTAATGTGACTCTCAATACAGAATACTCGCATGTAAGTTCTGTAGTCACATCATATGTGACTAGTTGGTCGATTGTGCAGTTTTTTTTTCAGAATATCACGTATGCTTGATTCGGCATTATTAGAGTCTATCACCACATTGTTTATCCTATGATGACAGATTCTTGATAAGTTAGTTGCTCGTGACATGTCTGCTGTNNTTCTGTAATATAATCCGGTTCGTGATGTGAATATGATCGCTCATGCCATTGAGACAACTGCGTTAGACTCGAAATGGTTTCGGGGTCTTGATGTGATAACCCAGAGCACTTCTAGTCTCCTAAAAATTCGAAAGTAATGCTCATTTCCATAAACCTTCACCACAGCAACCCATGCTGGCGATATATCTACCAGGAAGACGCTTCAATTTTCAGGTAAACTTATCAAGCGAGCTGTAGCTGTCTACTCCAAAATATAAAAGCGCCTTTCCTTTTCGAAACATCCATAGAGCTATGAAGACCGAAAAATTTTCTGCATTCTTACCAATTCGTAACAATTCTTCTGAATTGAAAATAAATTTCCGCATTCCCCAAAATCGTCGCACTGTCTAGAGAAGCTTGGCTTGATAGGACAATAAAGGTCACCCTCATGCTGTGTTCCATTTCTTGTGGAAGACGCAGCTAATGGGAACAGAATCCTGTTTGGAAAGGTAAGCTCAACGAAAAGTGTAGGTAAAGGCCAGCAGAATAGTATGACTATCGTCGTATTATATTCCCTTGAAATATAATCGGATATAGTCTATGTGTCCTAAAGCCCCTTTCAATCTTTATATCGACATCTGTTCCATTAAAGTCCTATATTCCCAAATGTCCTAACGAAAACGCCTCCCTATAGGTCTACTTGACCATGATTAGGCTAAAAATTAAAAAAAAAATTCAATACCTTGTCTATGTAATGCTTGCTGGATAGAGTAAGAACTCCAGTTTGTATTGGTCAGCTAAGTCTTAAATCAGGGTAAACGAAACACACATACATACATACATAAATAAATGGTCATTGCAAGCCTTAAGTTAGGATTACGATCTACCTTCTCCACAGCACTAACATATGTTGTTTGTGTGTGTTATGAGTGACGAAACTTACAATTTAAAGTCGATTCCGAACGACAGATTTTTGAGAAAATTTTGCCAGAAATCTGCTGAGAGGCAGTTGCCGAAGAGATATTTGTTTCATATTTTGTTGTTTGTTCAAGATGTATAACCGAGGCCTCATATCTAATAAGCCAATGCACTACCTACTAGACCACGGCGTCTAGTAGTGCTTGATACATACACACATAGTTGGACCATTACAACCCTTCAGTTAGAATTACATCTCTGGTTAGAATTACCAGGTTTTGCTTGTGTTAGTTTTATACATGAACCGTGGGACCTACTGTCGGAAGAGGTGGTTGGTGAAGAAAAATATTTTTTTTCCATTAAAAATGTCTGACATGGGGCTTGAACCGAGGCCTCACATCTAATAAGATTTTTGAGAAAGAAAGGCTGCCGCTGAAGAAAAACATTTTTTTCCATTAAAGATGTCTGACCTGGAGCTTGAACCGTGGCCTCACGTCTAATAAGCCAACACCCTGCCTTCTAGACGACGGCGACTTCGATAATATTTCGGTTCTGTTGGACATGTCTGACCTGGGGCCTCACGGTTTCTACAAATAATAAACCAACCCACTACGTACTAGACTGTGGCGACTAGTGTGGTCGAAATAGTTCTTTTTCTTACTCGTGCGAGGGTACTAAGAATACTATTCTTGACAGTAACTGATGTTATTGCTATTACTACTGCTTCATAGTAGTATAATGGCTACTGGCCAGTGTATCATAAAGTCTGCCTAGCTTGGTTTAGAAGGCTCTTCTTGATGTTGTATATGGAATGTGATCCTAAGCGGGCAACTACACAGGTTTTTAACGTGTTTTGTTTAATCTAAGAAAGCTTTCTTGGTTCTTCTCTCTATTTATCAATCTAATGACAAAGTAGGGTGTAGTGATTTGCAGTAGGGTCTTCTAAATTTATGTGAAAATAGATATTTTCCTAAAAGGTGTGTAGAATTCAATTTATCTTGTCTTTAATTAGATTAAATTTTTGATTTTCTGAAGCTTAAATTGCTTGCCTTAGGAAAGCTCATTACAATATGAGTGTTTTTCTTATCATATGCCGTATGCTTGCCGTATGCTAAGCTAATCTTATAGAAAAATAGTAACACCGTGCGTATGAGTAACAAAACATCATCATACGTCTAGAGGGGGATGGGATGTGGTGTAATAGGATTCACTTAAATAAATATTTAATACGTAATTAAATATGCAGATGAGAACTAAATTATGTTGCTTGTATTGCTGCAGACTACAAAACTAATTAGCAATTTCGAACATGTCTTCAGAAAGTCTATGAAATCTGGTCTCAGCTTTATTTAATGCGTCACATAATCATGGCAAAAATCAAAACAAAAAAAAAAAAAAAAGGAAAAAAATGACGATATTTAATACGTGAGATTAATTCAGCAATTATACAGACATTGCCAGACATTCTAATAAAAAACTTAACAAAACAAAGTGGATTTAAGAATACTTTAACAAATTTAAGCACTTTATCAGGTGCCCGCTGTACACACACACCCACACACATTCAGATGTAAAGTAAACAAAGGATAATTAAAAATCCTGCCTTAAAGTCTTCAGATGTTTGTTGTTGTTGTTTTATGTTTGATTTCAGTTTAATGGTGCACAGTTAGAACAACAGTTACAACAGCTATACGAGAGCTTTATGTGATAAGATAATAAATGAATGAGGTTGAGTGAACGTTAGTCTGTCTGCTGCATACAATCTGCACAACGCATTTAAGTTTTATCTCTGCTGGAATTCCTCTTTTCTTTCTCTTTGTGTTAAGCAAACCTTTTCTCAGCAACTTGTAGGGATGCCATAAATTTTTTCCAACATTTTGTTGTTGTTGTTGGTGTTGCTGTCGTAGTGCTCATTGTTTGGTTTTGTTAACAGAAAATAAAAAAAAAGAAGAAAGAAGGACGAGAAAGTTTTTTTTTTTAAGCAAACTGTACAGTTAAAGGTAATATGAAGCGTTTTAAACAATTGCTCACACACACACACACAGACACAGACAGTTCTTTTGTCAACGTTATTGCCATGACATTGAAACCATAGCATACACATACACTCGCATAAAAAGAAAAGAAAAAGAACATCAACCGCCTCAATGAATTGCTTGGCATTTCGTTGTCAAACTTTTTATAAAAGTTGTGCCCGCCCGTTCAAATTGATTTTCTTTCTTTATTTTTTTGTTCGTGTTACTTTCTTTCTTTTGCCAAGCATCAGTGAATAATACAATGAACTGTCTGTCAGCGCAGAAACGTAAACATTTAATCAACGTACAACACAGATAATGTTACGCATCACCTGAGCAATGTTTAACGTTTAAATACTTGAAAATCTAAACGAAAATTTATTTCATGATTTAAGTGTTGAAAACAACTCGTAAAGGTGGAAGTGTTTCAAGTACTTGGTAATAAAATCACCAAAATTTTGCTTGAAATCTAATACAAAAAAGTGCAATTCAAATCAAGGAAAATTTGATTGGCAAAATGAAATAATTGTGGAGGCCTAGTTACTTACTTAACTAGCCGTTCCAACCGTTCTAGTCAAGATTACAATCTAGCTACTCACACCATTCATGTTGCTTGTCAATTTTATTCATGCCAGGCGGGAGCTTCAGTTTAAAGTCGACTTCGAACAACATATTTCAGAGCAGACTGCTGAGAATAATTCGCCAAATGAAATACTTCTTTCATATTTCATTGTGTTCAAGATTTGTGAGCCAGGGTATGAACCAGAGATCAGCAATGAATCCCATTTTTCGCTACTCATAAGTACTCATGAAATTTCGATTATAAGTGAGTCCACAGTATTGAAATGTAACTACTCTGATTCATTCGTACTCACTACAACATTGATTTATAAGTACAAGTTGCAATGAGTTTGAGTACAATGTTGACATCAAACTCATTACCATACGAAATATGTTTGATTCATACGTCTGCCTACTCATTCAGATTCATAAATTATAGAAAAAATACTTCTCCAATACTCAGAAATGATTCGAACGATTCGATTGTAGCGTTTACAACAAAAGTAAAAAGACACACAAGCAAAAAAGACAGAGCAGCAAACAGAGCCAACACACAACCTTCTTCTACTGAGGATTGCAGTGTTCGTATGCCGATCATACTTCTTTTGTGATGCATGTATATGTTGAGTCATGGAGAGTCGAAATCAACAACATCATGCGTAATGTTAAGTATGAGTATGATGAGTACTTCAAACTTTGAATATGAGTGTAGTATGAGTATGAGTATGATATTAAAAAGAGGTATGAATGCGTATAAGTATCAGAAATTATGAGTATGATTCGAATCTACTCAACTTTTTAAGTACTCACTGCTGATCTCTGATATGAACCACAGGCTCTTGTCTAATAAGTCCAGGCATTACCTACTAGACTAACGTCTAACAGTGCTTGATACATAAACACATAGTTGGACGTAACAACTCTTCAGTCAGGATTACAACATCCTTTCTCTCAGCACTTATGTTGTGTGTGTTGATTTTGCAGATTGTTGAGTAGCTTTTCAGAGCAATTTTGATTTACTCTTAGAGTTTATACCAGAAATCTGTTGAAAGCAAGTGGCCGGCAAATATTTGTTTAAGGTTTTGTTTTGTTTGAGATGGTTGAGCCAGGGTTTGAAACATGTGAGCGCTTCTAACTACGGCTTTATAACCAAACCAAACAAACCACATGGATTTCGAATTTCAAACATTTAAAGTCAATCATTTAATATTGAATCGTTTATTCAGGAAGGTCTCTGACTCCTCAATTCCTCAGTCCCAAATTCCTTTTAAGGAATAGGACTCATAATATAACAACCCAGTATCCAGTATTTCTAAGGACGCTACAATCTAGGCCTGCTAGAAGCTGTTACTAGAAGAAGCCATTAAGATTTTCAAAGAACGCTTCTGTTCCTTGAATTCAAAAATCCCAGTTACAGAACAATGTCCGAGAAGATGTGCCTTCTTTCTCGTTACTATAGTTTCTGAAGAAATCCGATAATAACTGCTATGAGGTTCTAAAGATGGTCTCTGGTTAAGTTAAAATAAATTTTTCAAGGAACTTTGTGTTCTATGAGTTCAAGGTCCCAGGTGCAAGATGATGTCAGAGTAGATATACTGTATTCCAATCTTCTTTCTCGTCACTACAGCTTCAATAAGCCGCTAAAAGGTTCCAGAGATGGTCTCCTTTCATATTGAGCATATTTTCATATTGGCGTCTAAGCATCCCAGTTTGCGAACGTTTGTGTCAGACAGGAAGCAGAGAAATGTTAATCTTAGTTATGAATTTAATCGAAATGTTTGTTGCATCAATCAATTACAAGTTCTTTGGATTTGTTGTTACCTTCTATAGCTCCATATTGACGATAGCCAATGAATCTTATCCACAGATATCCTGTACATACTATTTAGAGATCTAATGGCGGTTTTACTGTCTGTAAATATGCTTATAACACTCTGACAAAGTTCGAGACTAATCGGGTAAATTAACCATAGTGTCTTGGCTAATCAGCTGTGAGCTCGTGGTTCTTGCCTTGGCTAAGACATCTCAAACTTCCTCTCAGCAGTCTTTTGGCAAAATCTCTAAGCGTCAAATAAAATTATCATGTAAAGCATGACAAAAATCTGTCGGTTGGAATGGATTTTAAACTGTAGATCCCTCAACTTATGGTTAAAATTAATATCTACCACTTGGATAGGGTGAAAAGGTTGTAATCTTGACTAATGGATTGGAAGGACCAATTATGTAAGAAAGTATGTTTAAAGTCTTTCTAAACTAAACAGTTAATCTCTCGCATGCTTTTAAATAATGAGAGAGAGTCTAAATAAATATTTTTAAGAACTTCACATATTTTAGAACATGTTTCTCCTTAAAGATTATTTCCGAAGATTTTTAATTAAAATTCAAATCAAAACAACAAAAATAAGGAATAAAAAAAAATTATTTTAAAGCCAGTATTTGTTTATTCTTTCAGTCACCAACACATGTTTTTTTGTTTTGAATGGAAACTGAAGAGAGAGAGAGAGAGAGAGAGAGAGAGAGAGAGAGAAATTCATTCATAGACTGATAGAATTTTGACGCCATATGCATATATACATACGAGTATGTATGTATGTATGCATGTGTATTAACAACAATATTTATAAGTGTATACGCATGTATGTACGTACATGTGTAAACAATTTTTATCTTAAAAAAAATAATTCAAATTCAAGAACAAAATCACGAATCAAATTCACAAAACTTGAAAAACAAAAACAAAAACAACAACAAAAACACTCACTCACCAACAGTGTTTCTATGTGTAAACAAGATTGTGTTTATACTTGAATTAACATTGACAAGATTTAGTTTTAAATATTAATACAACAACAACAACAATAACAATATTTAAAAACAACATATAATAATAGTGACAGCAACAGCAACAACAACATTACCGTAAATAAATAAACACTTAGTACACATTTAAGACCTAAAAATAGCAAACATCTTCATACAAAAAAAAAAAAAAAAAAAAAAAAAAAAAAAAAAAAAAAAAAAAAAAAACTCGACTTTGTTTGTTCTTGTATCGTCGATATATTTTGCAAAATCTACTTGACATACACAAGAGGCACTCTTCTCTTCTCTTCTCTTCTCTTCTCTCGTATATTTTGTGGCAATACAAATAAATAAAATTAAAATGGCTTAAATCGTTGGCAATTGTTGTTGTTTTCATCGCAAAAACCAGGTCAAGTCTTAAATAAAATACATTGTGACGACGTGGTTGTAATTGGTACAAAACATACGATAGCTTAAGTAATATTTAAATATTTATCAGTAATCGATTATATGGTAATTAAACACACACACTGAGAGAGAGAGAGAAAGAAGTGAATTTTGTTTTTCAAAATTACATTATCATTGTAATAGTAAAGGCTTATGCCTATTGTTGTCCTATGTCCTTATGTTTGTAAAATTTAAAGAGGCTTGTCTAGCCTTTCAACAAATTTTGAAATTGACTTTGATAATAATGCTCTCTAGAAGAGCATGTATTTGCACTGGGACTAACTCCTAAGGGCCATAAGAAGGCCTTTAAGGGCAGCATGCCACATAAAATTTTCTTTAAAGTTAGACTGCAGATTGTTCACTACAATCCTTCAGTCAGTATTACTACTTAGTTTCTCACACCACCTTCGTTGTGTGTGTTAATTTTATACTTGAGTGCCAGGACCTACAGCATAAAGCTGGCTCCGAACGGCAATGCAATTTTGTTTTACTTTCGGATTTTTTGGCAGAAATCTCCTGAGAGGGAGTTGCCGAAGAAATACTTTTTCGTTTCGTTCGAGATGTCTGATCTGGGGTTTGTATCGTGGCCTTAACGTCTAATAAGCCAATACACTACCTACTAGACTACGGCGACTGCAAAGTTTACATATTTAAAAATCTTTCATTCCAAATTAGAGGTAATACCAGTCCACATGGAATCCAAGAACGTCTAATGCATTCCGAAACTGTAATTGTTTGTTGTGGGCTTTTTGATTAGCGGCCTCATCGTTCCATATTCCTTTTGAGAATAACGTTAGCCAGGCAATCACTATCAACAACGTGTAGTCTAGGTCGCTGATTATGAATTTATTTTGGTCTGAGTTGAAAGATTTGGACACCAACGTCATGTTGGTTTCAACAGGACAACAGTACATGCCGCATAGGTCATGCAACATGAAATATTCTGAACTAGCAACCGAGTTTGTGCGATTTGATCTCATTATCTCTTTCTGGCGAGGTTTTTAAGTCACAGTATGCTCGAATAAGATACAAGCTACAGTCCAATCTAACCTTTGCCAGCGATTAAATTCATAACAAACATACATACATAGTTGATCATTACAACCCTTCAGCTCAGGATTGCCATCTAGTTCCTCACACCAGTTATGTTGTGTGTGTTATTTTTAAGTATGATTGGCGGGGTTTACAGTTTAAAGGCAATTCCGCAAACGACAGATTTTTTGAGAAACTTTTCATGGCCATTTACTTTTATTTTCACAGCATTTGCCAGGAATCTACTGAGAGGAATCGCCGTGAAATATATTTTTTGGGGGGTTTGAATCGTGGCATCACCGTCTAATAATCCAACATACTACCTACTAGCACAGGGACATAAATTGCTGGTTGATTTATTAATCAGAGCCAGGGAAAATTGAACATTCCTGTTGCGCTGCACTCAGAGAAGCTATATTTCACACATAGTGGCATCAACGGGTCTTTCAAATGACCTCTCACACACACTCCTTGTTTCACTTAAATTTTACAGTGCTTAAGAAGTGAAAAGAAGTACCAAAGCTTTTGTCGAAAGTGCACTGTAATTATAGCAACACCATAGGCGTATGAGTCCTATTCAATATCTTCTGTAAATAATACTCATACGTACTGGATGGATGATAAAATATTTTTCATGACTTTTTTAAAGAAATTTAAAAGAAATTTGAATGAATGAACGAATCAATATTAGTACCAAGAAATATTTATGGAAGATATTGTATGTGACTCATATGCCTAAGGAGTTACTGTACATAGAGTACATTTTTCCTAAACCTTTGTGGTACCAATTCTCAATCAACTTTCTTTGCACAAATGAGAAGAAACTTAAATTGTTTATGTTGCTGCCACATAGCATCTACGAATTTTCACAGCACATGGCTATAACATGCTAGAGTTCTTAGTTGAGTACTTTAACTAAAGTGGACCTTACATCTGAGTGACTTTTTTTTCTGTGGACTTGAAAAGGATTTTTGATGAAATGCAATAAATTCATGAATCTTTTCCTTTCTCTTTATAAAGTACGCATATACAGTGAGCGTCAAAATAAAATGTACATTAAAAAAAAAATTTACAATAATAAATAACCGTTATTTTTATTTTAAAATTGTTTCATTTGTCGGCTTTTAAAAATGAAATAAAAAAATTCTAAATTTTTTTTCGGCCACTCCTTTTAAGTGTTAAAAGGTAAGTTCAGTGATTGTTAGAATTTTATTCTTAGTGTACAGTCTCTTTTGATGCTCACAGTACATACAATTTTTTAGAATTTTTAATGGAAATCTATATTACTTTGAGCCTAACTGCTTGGCATACCTACCTACCTATTGCAGGGTTCTGCTAAAAGCTGTTGTAGCTCTTGATACATCTTCCTTCAGTCAAACGTTTCAATAATTTGTAAGTAAATTTGCCATTTGCTTTAGATATCGCATTAAAATGTTTATTTTTTTTTTTTTTATTAATTTTATCCTAGCATGCTTCCCTTAACTGGTGAAATAAAAATTCCCAACAGAAAACTAAGTATGCAAACAGTTTGGCTTTTCGAACTCCCTTGATAGAACAACAAAAGCTTAATCCTGTTGAAATTCAATTCCATTTTATAAACAATTTTATAGGCCTACTTTTTTCAAACCCAAAAGATTTATTCAACTGGAATAAATATTAAAACAAAAAAAAATTAAATTTTTCAAGCATATTTCAATTTCATTTTATTTCATCTTCCCTGGATTTCTTTTCAAATGATTTTTTTTTTATTTTCCTTTCAAGCATTTTATTTTATCGTTAAATTAAATAAAAATAATTAATAAATCTGAACAATATTTTACAAATAAAATACAATATTTTTATGATTATTAATTTTTAATTAACAATGCTGCCACGTATTATTTCAAAATCCCATTAAATTTTATGGAAATTTAATGCCAATGTTTAGCGTAACAAAGCAAAATGATTTCAAATTTTTCCCAGTATATGATGAAGAGGGTGCGGTTATTGGGTTTAAAGGTTAAATTTAATATCTATTTAAGACGATAATAAAAATTCGTAAAAAAAATAATAACAAAACACAATACAATAGCCATTACGGATTGTAAGAAGCCTGAGACTTGCAATTACCGTTGAAAATTTATGACCAGCTTTGTTTAGCTAGCAACGTAAGCCATAAAACAATGCATTCAAAATAAATACAACAACAACAACAACAACAACAAGACAAACAACCAATGCCAGCAACATCATTTGCATAGTAATGAATAGTTGGGGGGGATATAAAAGAAAGTACCTACGTAAACTTATAACATACGTAACGTAACGTATTTGAATTTAAACTGAAATACTTGGTTCCCTTCGAGGCCATAAAAATGAATGTTGAAGTTCACAAATTCCTTGTATTGTGTTGTATTACTTCCATTCGTAATGCTAACTACAATAAAAACAATGAAATTTTTCGTAAGATTTCTACGAAATCTGGCTGGAACAGTAATAATGTTCCATAAAAAGAGGTTAATTAAGCATTAAATTCATTTAAAAATCGAATTTATTTAAGATTTTCTTTCTTTAAAACCTTTAAGGGTTCGTTAGCAGCATATTAAAATTAAATTTTTCATTTAACTTTTTCAAAAATTTGCTCAAGGCTTTTAAAAAACTCATGAAAAAATATTGTATCGCCCACCCATACGTATGCGTAATATTTACCGCAGATATTGAGTATGACTCATACCCCTACTGATTTATTATAATTACAGTACCTTCTTGAAACGGTTTTGGTACCTCTTCTCAATCAACTTTCTATGCCCAAATGATAAAAAATTTCATTGTTTATGTTGCTGCTACAAGCCTTCCTCAAATTTTCAATAACACGAGTCATTTCATTCATGAACTACACGGTAATTAATTCAAACAGAATTGAATCAGGACTCAAACAAACAAAACATTGTAAAAACTAAACTTAAACAGATTAAGAAAAATTTCTCAAGAATCTGTCGTTCAGACTCGGCTTTAAGCTGTATAAAACGCCACTCATGTATAAACCACACTTCACACACAACTTAAGTGATGTGAGAAACTACGTCATAATCCTGTTAAAAGGGTTGTAATGGCCAAGTATGTTTTTTTTTTTTTATAGCTTTACGAGCTAAAGGTTGGGAATCTTCAAAAGACATTGGTAGCCCGGCCCACCAATGTGCACGATTCTCCGCAAGACTTACTCTCGGCTTGCTAAGCGCATACGTACTAAACCCAACCTCGTTCGTCAAACCTC